>JAGYYJ010002433.1:0-30536 GCA_019671005.1 Hibiscus mutabilis
CATATTCAAATGCCCATAATCAAATATTTTAACTCATAATTTTTATTTAATCTTATTTTGTGGTCGTTTTGTTGGGTTTAAGGCGTGCATGTCTAAATGGGCTTTACAGTGGACCCGTTGGAATTTTATCCGAGTAAAAATTTCTGAAAATGAGGTTAAGCTATATAATCATGTTGAAAAGCCCATAAATAAATATTTTATTCCACTAAATGTGATTTAATCTTATTTTTCGGCCATTTTATTTGGGTTTAAGGCGTGCATGTCTATATGGGCTTTATAGTGGACCTGTTGGAATTTTAACCGAGTAAAAAGTTCTGAAATTGAGGTTAAGCTATATAATTATATTCAAGAGCCCATAATCAAATATTTTAACTCATAAAATTTGATTTAATCTTATTTTGTGGCAGTTTTGTTGGGGGTTTAAGGCTTGCATGTCTAAATGAGAATTACAATGGACCCGTTGAAATTTTAACCGAGTAAAAAGTTATGAAAATGAGGTTAAGATATATAATCATGTTAAAAAGCCTATAACTAAATATTTTAAGTTATAAAATGTGATTTAATCTTATTTTTGGATGTTTTGTTGGGGTTTAAGACGTGCATGTCTATATGGCCTTTATAGTGGACCCGTTGGAATTTTAACTGAGTAAAAAGTTATAAAATTGAGGTTAAGCTGTATAATCATGTTCAAAAGTCCATAAATAAATAGTTTAATTCATAAATTTTGATTTAGTCATATTTTGCAGCCATTTTGTTAGGGTTTAAGGCGTGAATGTCTAGGTGCGCTTAGAATTTTAAACGAGTAAAAAGTTCTAAAATTGACGTTAAGCTATGTAATCATATTCAGAAGCCCATAATCAAATATTTTAGCTCGTAAAATTTGATTTCATCTTATTTTATGGCCGTTTTGTTGTGTTTAAGGTGTGCATGTCTAAATGGGCTTTACAGTGGACCCATTGGAATTTTAACCAAGTAAAATTTTTTGAAAATGAGGTTAAACTATATAATCACGTTCAAAAGCCCATAACTAAATATTTTAAGTCATAAAATGTAATTTAATCTTATTTTTTAGCCTTTTTTGGGGTTTAAGAAGTGCATGTGCAAATGGGCTTTATAGTGGACCAGTTGGAATTTTAACCGAATAAAAAGTTCTAAAATTGAGTTTAAGCTATATAATCATATTCAAAAGTCCATAATCAAATATTTTAACACATAAAATTTGATTTAATCTTTTTTCTGACCGTTTTGTTTGGTTTAAGGCGTGTATGTCTAAATGGGTTTTACAGTGGACCCGTTGGAATTTTAATTGAGTAAAAAGTTCTAAAATTGAGGTTAGGCAACATATCATATTCAAAAGCCCGTAATCAAATATTTTAACTCATAATATTTGATTTAATTGTATTTTGAGGCCATTTAGTTAGGGTTTAAGGTGTGCATGTCTAAATGGTAGGGATGTAAAATCAGGTAATCGTTCAGGTTTCAGGTCAGGTCAAATCAGATACGGGTTATGTCAGGTCAATTTAATGGTCTGACTCGGATCGGGTCAGATCTGGGTTGAGTCAAATTCGGGTCATTGTTAGGTTGATTTCAAATCAGATTGAGTTCGTGTTCGGGCCGGGTTAATTTTAGGTCGGGTAAGTTTCATTTCAGACCAAAATAGTTCGGGTTCGAATTAGTTAATTAACAGATTAATTCAGGTTCGGCTGGACTTCAGATCAGGCCACATTCAAGTTGGGCCACGTCGTTGACAGATAAAATTCAGGTCGAGAATATCGGTTTCGGTTGAAGTTCAAGTCGGGTCTTATGTGTACAAATAGACTTCGGTCTGGTAATTGTGGGTAAATTTTGGATAAAAATAAATTTTTAGGGTTAATTTGACCAAAACATCATTGGATGCAAAAATATGTACAATTTAATATATATATATATATAATTGTGACTAAATTGAATTAAACTAAAATTTAAAAGTGAATATTAGGACTAAAATGAAAAATTTTAAACGGGTGAAGACCTAAAGGGTAATTAATAACCAAGCAAAAAAATGCCAAATGGGCAATTAATTATTGGAACAAATTTAAAAATAATTGTGACTAAATTGAATTAAATTAAAACTTGAATTAGGATTAAAATGAAAACTTTAAAGGGTAATTAATCTATAAACTAAAAATTTGGCGGCAAAAAATACATAAATTAATTAAAATTAAACTTAAATGGGTAAATTGCAACTTTGGGTTTCAATTTAGATTTTGGAGGGAAAAAAACCTGCCTATTGTTTTAGGTTAGGGGAATTCCAGTTTTGGTCCATCTGATATTAAAACATTTTCATTCTAGTCACAACATTTTACTTGTAGGTTTCAATTCAATTCAATTGAGTCATGGTTTAGGTTATAATTGAAAGTAGAGCTATAGTTTTAGAATTGTTATAAGGACTTATAATTCATATGATTTGGACTAAATTACAAAAAGTAAAGGATTTTGATTAAATTAAAAAAATATAAATAAATATGGGTAAGTTTTAGTTAAAAGTAAATTTGTTGGGACTAAAATGAACAAAAATATTAATATATTAAAAATATTGGACTAAATTACACAATTTAAAAATAAATAAAGATCAATTCGTTTTAAATACAAATTTGTATGGAATTAATTGAACACTAAACTCCTAAACCCTAAATTTCATCCCTAAGCCAGAAACTAATCACATAAACCTATAGGCTATAACCCCTAAAAAAAGTATAATCACGTAACACGTATGAGACGTATTCATGTTACACATATGATTACAGACTATAGACCATAAAGGCATATAATATAGACTATAGTAATAAATTAATAATAATATCATCGTGTATGATATGTTATATATATATTATAGGCTATGGACTATATAACAATTGAAAATAATCTCATACACTAAGATAAACCCTAAACCTTAAACCATACTAATTAATCTCATAAACCAATAACCCTAAACTACACCATAAACCATTAGTACTAAACACTAAATCATAAATTATAAACCTTAGACCATGGAAATTAATCTCATAAACTAATAAACCTAAACTACGTCATAAACCCTAAACCATTAACACTAAGGCCTAAACCCTAAGCCATAAACCAATATTAGGGACCAATTTCACCATAAAATATAGTCTAAATTGAAATTAGGGACCAAATTGACAATTTAAAAGTGGAGAAATTTGAGAGTCTAGTGACCAATTTCACAATTTTAACATAAAATATAGCATGAAATCGAAATTAGGGACTAATTTGACAATTTCAAAGTAGAAAATTTTGAGAGTCTAATGAAGAATTTCACAATTTTACCAAAGAAATAAATATGGGTCAATTTTGGCTAAAAATTAAATCTTATAAACTAAAATGAACAAAATATTAGCAGCAGGTGCTCAGTCACTGTAATAACGGGATGCTCAATCGGCTCAATCACAGCTACAGTAGGTAGCTCGGTTGCCTCAGCAGGCTACGCGGGTGCAGCGTCAGTCTCGGTTCCATGGCTTGCATCAGCGTTAGTCGCGGTTCTGTGGCTTATATCAGTGTCGGCACGGTTTTGCCCATCCAGATCAGCCTCACCCGAAGCCTCAGACCCTAACTCGGACATGACGTCCTCGACACACACAGATAGTTGGTCCGGGCGATCATGGACTTGTTCATCTGCCATGTTCATGGCCTGCTATACGGCAACATTGGCTATGCCATCAATCAAAGCTGCAAGGGCAGCACCTAGGGGGAAAGTGCAGCTTTTCTAGAGTGATCCGAAGATAGACCTTCCTCATGGGAAATGAGTCGACCTCTGGCCCTTTAGGAGCCCTGTTTCTTTGGTCGGAGGGCTCGAAGCCAATCTCCATATTGCAATTTAGTATGAGCATCAACCTTAACAAAAAAGGGGCAACCGTTCATATTGAAGGGGACATAGTTGAGGCTTATTGTCGGGCCTTTCGAGAGCAACACAACGGCGCAGGGGTTTTCGGGCATCCATCAACACCTGAACACGCAGGAATTCGATCAGGTTGCCATCATCCAAACAAGAACCAGACATGACAACTTTGCCAATACAAGCCTCGAGGGAGCGTTCGAGTTCAACATTCATTAGGTTGAAAGGGATGTTATGAATTCGCACCCAGATTCTTATATGATAGAAGGAATAGTGATGAATAGTCAACTTTGGGTCCATCGGCTCAAGGGCGAACCAGTGCTTGTTGAATTCCTAGGGACCACGTTTTAGAACACTATCTCTATTGGAGGTTGTAGAAGACTTTATAAAAAAAACTGAATAGATTTCAGAGATGGATTATACCTTATCGTCCCTCCAAATGGAACCAAAAACTCGGCCAAGACTAGCCACATCCACGGGTTTTCCCGTGATGACTTTTCCTAGAAGAGAGAAAGCAACAAGTTAGTGTGAAAGGAGAATAGTGAAAAACCCTAGGGAAAACAAAATATAAAGACGAGTAAATAAAAGAGGAGAAGTTATGAAAGAAAGAATTCCAGGGAAAAGAAAAGACTAATTGTAAAAAGATAAGAGTTATCAGCAAAAGATAGGATAAATAAATTAAAATAAAAAGAGGATAAATAAGGAGCGATATAAGGCAATTAGAAGACATATAAATTAAAATAAATAAAAGATATGAAAGAAATTCAAATTGTTGAAGAGATAAGAGAGAAAAAAGGGGAAATAAAACAATTTATAATTATGGAAAATTGATAATAAAATATAGTTTAAGATGAAAATAAAAAATAAAGAGGGAGTAAATAATATAAGAATCAGATACATATAATGCGAGATAAAAGTAATAAAGCAAAAATAAATAAAAAATAAGAAACAGAGGAGAAATAAAATTAAAGTTTCAAGTATTGGACAGAGAGTCAAATTCTATTGGGAGAATGACGTGGCGTATCTGGCCAATGAGCCAAACCATCTGATCATCCGAAACTCTAATAATTAGGAGACACGACATGGATCGAGAGGGCTAGCCGAGAAGCGGGCGCAGACGAGGCACTCCCCTTCGTACCCGATCACAGGGCCCCGGGGTGGATTGCACTAGACGAGGGTCTGTTCTAGGCAGTTGTATCAGGAGTAAGAGCTCCACTCGACCAGTCCAAGCAGAGTGGATCATGGTCGAAGCAAACCACATAGGGACATGGTCACGAGGCCGAGCATCATGGACCAATTAAACCTACCAGCGTTCTTCGCGGTCGAAGAACCAAGGAGAGAACAAGGTGGCCCGGGCGCCAAGTACTTACTGCCACCCAAGAGGGCCCGTCGACATCGGTCAGACAAGCACCGGCCAACAGCGTGCAAGGGCAAAACAAGCCTGAAACTGAAAGTGTTGTAACCCCCAAACAAGGCCATGCAAGAAAAACACCGCATGGTGAATAAGGGACACAAAACTCCAAACAAACAAAAAAATCTAAAAGGGTCAGAGATATGAATAAAGAGCGATCCAAAAGGAACGAAAATGTGCCAAAATAGGCAACTAACAATCACCTACAATAGTAGGAAGATTGATGAAACGAGAGGCTATGCTGATAGTGCAACCTCCATCTGAGACTTAATCGTGCCGCATCAATCAAACATGCCCTGGAGTGATCGGGAAGCTGGCCCATGCTTGCGGAAGAGCGTGTGCGCGTGCCCTGCTCAACTTGGTTGCCAGGCATGAACGAAAAGCCTGTCCGCAACCGAGGGAAGTCCCACACATGCAAGCCATGGTTCCACCTTGAGACTGTCATGGTTGGTTTGGTACGACCGAGTAAATCCACGCTACAGCGAATGACCACACAGCAGAGTGTAGCCAGCATGCCGTGCGTTAACAGAATAGCTTGCCGCAACCGAGGGAAACTCCACGCTATCGAACCCTGGTGCAGTCGAGAGCCCTTTATGAATGGATGAGGGAAGCTACTACTACGGTTGTGTACAAAACAAAGAAAAACCAAGAAGGAAAAAAAAGATGGTCAATTAACAAGATGTACAAAGAACACAAAATAAATAAAAACCCTAATAGACAGAAACCCTAAAACTTCCCATAACAACTAAATAGGAAAACCCTCCACGGATTAGTCAAGGAACACCTCAGTGATCCGAGCGCAAACCAGATCGAAAGAATAAGTACCGGAGCCGGCGACAAGACAATCCACACACTGACGACAAGAGGATCGAGGGAGAAGGGGCAAAAAAAGAAGAGGAAGGGGAAAAAGGGTGTTTTGGTGGGGAAATTTCAGAGAGAAAAATCATAGTGGATTACGATGACATGCACGACATAAACCCAACAAAACTGTGAGAAAATAAGATTAAATCAAAATTTACAAGTTAAAAATTTTGGGTGTGGGCTTTTCAATATGATTATAAAGCCTAACCTCAATTTTAGAAGTTTTTACTCGGTTAAAATTCCAACGGGTCCACTGTAAAAACCCATTTATACATGAACGCCTTAAACCCCAACTAAATGGCTGCAAAATAAGATTAAGTCAAATTTTATGAGTTAAAATATTTGATTATGGGCATTTGAATATGATTATATTGCTTAACCTCAATTTTAGAACTTTTTACTCAGTTAAAATTTCAACGGGTCCACTATAAAGCCCATCTAGACGTGCACGCCTTCAACCCCAACTAAACTACCAAAAAATAAGATTAAATCACATTTTATGGCTTAAAATATTTATTTATGGCTTTTGAATATTATTATATAGCTTAAACTCAATTCTAGAACTTTTTACTTGGTTAAAATTGCAACGGGTCTACTGTAAAGCCCATTTAGACATGCACGCCTTAAAACCAATAAAACGGCCACAAAATAAGATTAAATCAAATTTTATGAATTAAAATATTTGATTATGGGCTTTTGAATATGATTATATAGCTTAACCTCAATTTTAGTACTTTTTACTCGGTTAAAATTTCAATGGATCCAATGTAAAACGTATTTAGACATGCACGCCTTAGACCCCAACAAATCGGCCGAAAAATAAGATTAAATCAAATTTTATGAGTTAAAATATTTGATTATGGGCTTTTGAACATGATTATATTTCTTAACCTCATTTTTAGAACTTTTTACTCGGTTAAAATTCAAATGCGTCCACAGTAAAACGCATTTAAACATGTACGCCTTAAACCCAACAAAACGGCCACAAAATAAGTTTAAATCAAATTTTATGAGTTAAAATATTTTATTACGGTCTTTTGAATATGATGTTATAGCTTAACCTCAATTTTAGAGCTTTTTTACCTGGTTAAAACTCTAGTGGGTCCACTATAAAGAGCATTTAGACACGCACACCTTAAACCGCAACAAATCGGCCAAAAAATAAGACTAAATTAAATTTTATTAGTTAAAAATCTGATTATGGGCTTTTGAATATAATTATATAGATTAACCTCAATTTCGAAACTTTTTACTCGGTTAAAATTCCAACAGGTCTACTGTAAAGCCCACTTAGACATGCATGCCCCAACAAAATGGCCGTAAAATAAGATTAAATTAAATTTTACGAATTAAAATATTTAGATATGGGCTTTTGAACATGATTATACAGCTTAACCTCAATTTCAAAAATTTTTACTTGGTTAAAATTGCAGCGGGTCCATTATAAAGCACATTTAGACATGCACGCCTTAAACCCCAAGAAAACGGCCAAAAAATAAGATTAAATCATATTTTATGACTTAAAATATTTAGTTATGGGCTTTTGAACATGATTATATAGCTTAATCTCAATTTTAAAAAAAAATTACTAGGTTAAAATTCAAACGGGTCCACTATAGAGCTCATTTAGACATGCACGCCTTAAACCCCAACAAAACGGCCGAAAAATAAGATTAAATCACATTTTATTGCTTAAAATATTTAGTTATGGTCTTTTGAACATGATTATATAGCTTAACCTTATTTTCAAAAAAAATTTTACTTGGTTAAAATAACAACGGGTCCACTGTAAAGCCCATTTAGACATGCATGCCTTAAACACAACAAAACAACCACAAAATAAGATTAAATCAAATTTTATTAGTTAAATTATTTGATTCTAGGATTTTGAATATGATTATATTGCTTAACCTCAATTTTAGAACTTTTTAATAGGTTAAAATTCTAACAGGTTCCCTGTAAAGCCCATTTAGACAAGCACGTCTTAAATCCCAACAAAACGGCCACAAAATAAGATTAAATCACATTTTATGACTTAAAATATTTATTTATGGGCTTTTTATCATGATTATATAGCATAACCTCATTTTCAAATTTTTTACTCGGTTAAAATTCTAATGGGCCCACTGTAAATCCCATTTAGACATGCACGAATTAAATCCCAACAATGCGGCTGAAAAAAATTAGTTAAAATTTTTTGTTACGGGCTTTTGAACATGATTACATTGCTTAACCTCATTTTTAGAACTTCTTTACTTGGTTAAAATTCAAACGGGTCCACTATAAACCCTTTTAGACATGCACACCTTAAACCAACAAAACGGCCACAAAATAAGATTGAATCAAGTTATAACATTTGATTATGGGCTTTTCAACATGATTATATAGCTTAATTTCATTTTTAAAAATTTTTACTCGGTTAAAATTCTAACGGGTCCACTGTAAAGCCATTTAGACATGCACGCCTTAAACATAACAAAACGGCCACAAAATTAGATAAATCAAATTGTATGAGTTAAAATATTTGATTATGGGCTTTTGATATGATTATATAGCTTAACATCAATTTTCGTACTTTTTACTCGGTTAAAATTCCAATGGGTCCAATGTAAAGCGTATTTAGACATGCACGCCTTAAAACCCAACAAATCGGCCGATAAATATGATTAAATAAAATTTTCAGAACTTTTTACTCGGTTAAAATTCCAACGGGTCCACTATAACGCTCATTTAGACATGCACGCCTTAAACACGAATAAAATGGTCAAAAATAAGATTAAATCACATTTTATGACTTTAAATATTTATTTATGGGCTTTTGAACAAGATTAAATAGCTTAACCTCATTTTCATAACTTTTTACTCGGTTAAAATTCCAATGGGTCCACTATAAAGCCCATTTAGACATGCACACCTTAAACCCCAATAAAATGGCAAACAAATAAGATTAAATCACATTTTATAACTTAAAAAATTTAGTTATGGGCTTTTAAATATGATTATATAGCGTAACCACATTTTCAAAAAATTTTACTCGGTTAAAATTCCAACGGGTACAATGTAAAACCCATTTAGAAATGCACACCTTAAACCCAACAAAACGAACAAAAAATAAGATTAAATAAAATTTAATGAGTTAAAACATTTGATTACGGGCTTTTGAATATGATTATATAGCTTAACTTCAATTTTAGAACTATTTACCCAGTTAAAATTCCAACGGGTCCACTGCAAAGCACACTTAGACATGCACGCCTTAAGCCCCTAACAAATGGCAGCAAATTAAAATTAAATCAAATTATATGAATTAAAATATTTATTTATGGGCTTTTGAACATGATTATACAGCTTAACCTCAATTTTAGAACTTTTTACTCAGTTAAAATTTCAACGGGTCCACTGTAAACTCATTTCGACATGCACGCCTTAAACCCCAACAAAATGGCCAAAATGTAAGATTAAACCAAATTTTATGAATTAAAATATTTAGTTATGGCCTTTTGAACATGATTATACAACATAACATTAATTTTAGAACTTTTTACTCGGTTAAAATTCTAACGGGTTCACTGTGAAACCCATTTAGACATGCGCACCGCACCTTAAACCCCAACAAAATGGCTAAAAAGTAAGATTAAATCACATTTTATGACTTAAAATATTTAGTTATGGGCTTTTGAACACGATTATATGTTCTAAACTCATTTTCAAAACTTTTTACTGGATTAAAATTCCAACGGGTCCACTATAAAGCCCATTTAAACATGCACGCCCTAAACCCCAAGAAAACCACCGAAATAAGATTAAATCAAATTCATGAATTAAAATATTTAGTTATGGGCTTTTGAACGTGATTATACTGCTTAACCTGAAGTTTAGAACTTATTACTCGTTTAAAATTCCAAAGGTCTACTCTAAAACCAATTTAGGCATGTACGCCTTAAACCCCAACAAAATGGTCAAAAAATAAGATTAAATCACAATTTATGACTTAAAATATTTATTTATTGGCTTTTAAACATGATTATATAGCTTAACCTCATTTTCAAAACTGTTACCCAATTAAAATTCCAACAGGTCCACTATAAAAGCCCATTAGGACATGCACGCCTTAAACCCCAAGAAAACTATCAAAAAATAAGATCAAATCATATTTTATGACTTAAAATATTTAGTTATGGGATTTTGAACATGATTATATAGCTTAACCTCATTTTTGAACATTTTTATTCGGTCAAAATTCCAATGTGTCTAGTCCCAAGTTTCAGATATTTTTACACGGTTAAAATTCCAAAGGGTCCACTACAAAGCCCATTTTGACATGGTCGCTGTAAACGCAACAAAACGACCACAAAATATGATTAAATCAAAGTTTTTGAGTTAAAATATTTGATTATGTGCTTTTGAATATCATTATATTGCTTAAACTCAAATTTAGAACTCTTTACTTGGTTAAAATTCCAACGGATCCAATATAAAGCTCATTTAGTCCACTATAAATCCCATTCAGACATGCACGCCTTAAACCCCAAGAAAACGACCAAAAAATAAGATTAAATCAAATTTTATGACTTAAAATGTTTATTTATGGGATTTTGAAAATGATTATATACCTTAACCTTATTTTCAAAATTTTTTACTCGGTTAAAATTCCAACAAGTCTATTTTAAAGCCTATTTAGACATGCACGCCGTAAACCCAACAAAATGGCCAAAAAAATAAAATTAAATCAATTTTTATGAGTTAAAATATATGATTATGGGCTTTGGAATATGATTATATAGCTTAACCTTAATTTTACAACTTTTTACTTGGTTAAAATTCCAACGGGTCCACTATAAAGCCCACATAGACATGCACGCCTTAAACCCCAACAAAACTACCACAAATTAAGATTAAATAAAATGTTATGACTTAAAATATTTGATTATGGGCTTTTCAATATGATTATATAGCTTAAACTCAATTTCAGAACTTTTTACTCGGTTAAAATTCCAAAGGGTCCACTATAAAGCCCATTTAGACATGCATGCCTTAAACACAACAAAACAACCACAAAATAAGATTAAATCAAATTGTATTAGTTAAAATATTTGATTCTGGGCTTTTGAATATGATTATACTGCTTAACCTCAAGTTTAGAACTTTTTACTCGGTTAAAATTCCAACAGGTCCACTGTAAAGCCAATTTAGACATGTACGCCTTAAACCCCAACAAAACGGTCGAAAAATAAGATTAAATTAGATTTTAAGACTTAAAATATTTAGTTATGGACTTTTGAACATGATTATATAGCTTAACCACATTTTCAAAACTTTTTACTCGATTAAAATTCCAATGGGTCCACTATAAAGCCCATTAGGACATGCACGCCTTAAACCCCAAGAAAACTACTGAAAAATAAGATTAAATCACATTTTATGACTTAAAATATTTAGTTAAGGGATTTTGAACATGATTATATATATCAACAAAATAGACGCAAAATGAAATTAAATAAAATTTTAAGACTTAAAGTATTTATTTATGGGATTTTTAATATGATTATATATCTTAACCTCATTTTCAGAACTTTTTACTCAGTTAAAATTCCAACAGGTCCACTAGAAAGCCCATTTAGACATGCACGCCTTAAACCCGAACAAAACGGCCAAAAAATAAGAATAAATCACATTTTATGACTTAAAATATTTATTTATAAGCTTTTCAACATGATTATACAGCTTAACCTCAACTTTAGAACTTTTTACTCGGTTAAAATTCCAACGGGTGCACTATAAAGCCCATTTAGACTTGCACGCCTTAAACCGCAACAAAATAGCCGCAAAATGAAATTAGATCAAATTTTAAGAGATAAAATATTTAATTATGGGAATTTGAATATGATTATATAGCATAAACTCATTTTATAAACTTTTTACTATGTTAAAATTCCAACGGGTCCACTATAAAGCCCATTTAGACATTCACGCCTTAAACCCCAACAAAACGGCCGAAAAATAAGACTAAATCACATTTTATGAATTAAAATAGCTGCAAAATGAAATTACATAAAATTTTAAGACTTAAAATATTTAGTTATGGGCTTTTTAACATGATTATATATCTTAACCTCATTTTCAAAACTTTTTACTCAGTTAAAATTGCAACGGGTTCACTATAAAGCTCATTTAGACATGCACGCCTTAAACCCCAACAAAATGGGCGAAAAATAAGAATAAATCACATTTTATGAGCTAAAATATTTAGTTATGGACTTTTCAACATGATTATGTAGCTTATCCTCATTTTCAGAAATTTTAACTCGTTAAAATTCTAACGGGCCCACCATAAAGCCCATTAAGACATGCATGCTTTAAACACCACAAAATAAGATTAAATCAAATTTTATGAGTTAAAATATTTGATTATGGGCTTTTGTATATGATTAAATAGAATAAACTCATTTTCAAAACTTTTTACTCGGTTAAAATTCCAACATCTCCACTATAAAACCCATTTAGATATGCACGCCTTAAACCCTAACACATATTTTATGACTTAAAATATTTATTTATAGGGTTTTTAACATGATTATATAGCTTAACCACATTTTTAGAAATATTTACTTGATTAAAATTCCGACAGGTCCACTGTAAAGCCCACTGAAACATGCATGCCATAAACCCCAACAAAATGGCCTCAAAATAAGATTAAATCAAATTTATGAATTAAAAGATTTAGTTATGTTCTTTTAAACATAATTATACAGCTTAAACTCAATTTTAAAACTTTTTACTCGGTTAAAATTCTAAAGGGTCCACTATAAAGCATTTAGACATTCACGCCTTAAACCCCAGCAAAACGACGGAAATATAAGACTAAATCACATTTTATGAATTAAAATATTTATTTATGGGCTTTTGAACATGATTATATAGCTTAAACCCAATTTTAGAACTTTTTACTCGATTAAAATTCTAACGGGTCCTATGTAAAGCCCATTTAGATATGCACGCCTTAAACCCAACAAAACGGTCCCCAAATAATATTAAATCAAATTTTATGAGTTAAAATATTTGATTATGGAATTTTGAATATGATTATATAACTTAACCACAATTTTAGAACTTTTTACTTGGTTAAAATTCCAACAGGTCCATTGTAAAGCAGATTTAGACAAGTACGCCTTAAACCGAAACGAAATGGCAAATTAAATCACATTTGACTTAAAATATTTAGTTATGTGTTTTTAACATGATTACATAGCTTAACCTAATATTTAGAACTTTTTACTCAGTCAAAATTCCAATGGGTCCACTATAAAGCCGATATAGACATGCACGCCTAAAACCCCAACAAAACGTCCGAAAAAAAAAGAATATATCATATTATATGAATTAAAATATTTATTTATGGGGTTTTGAACATGATTATACATCTTAAACTCAACTTTATAACTTTTTACTCGGTTAAAATTCCAACGGTGCACTATAAAGCCCATTTAGACTTGCACGTCTTAAACCGCAACAAAATAGCCGCAAAATGAAATTAAATAAAATTTTAAGACTTAAAATATTTAGTTATGGGCTTTTTAACATGATTATATATCTTAACCTCATTTTCAGAACTTTTTACTCGGTTAAAATTGCAATGGGTTCACTATAAAGCCCATTTAGACATGCACGCCTTAAACCTCAACAAAATGGGCGAAAAATAAGAATAAATCACATTTTATGAGCTAAAATATTTAGTTATGGACTTTTCAACATGATTATATAGCTTATCCTCATTTTTAGAAATTTGAACTCGTTAAAATTCTAACGGGCCCACCATAAAGCCCATTAAGACATGCACGCCTTAAACACCACAAAATAAGATTAAATCAAATTTTATGAGTTAAAATATTTGATTATGGGCTTTTGCATATGATTATATAGAATACACTCATTTTCAAAACTGTTTACTCGGTTAAAATTCCAACAGCTCCACTATAAAGCCCGTTTAGACATGCACGCCTTAAACCCTAACAAAACAGACAAAAAATAAGATTAAAGCATATTTTATGACTTAAAATATTTATTTATAGGGTTTTTAACATGATTATATAGCTTAACTACATTTTTAGAAATATTTACTTGATTAAAATTCAGACAGGTCCACTGTAAAGCCCACTTAGACATGCATGCCTTAAACCCCAACAAAATGGCCTCAAAATAAGATTAAATCAAATTTATGAATTAAAAGATTTAGACATTCACACCTTAAACCCCAACAAAACAGGCAAAAAATAAGAATAAATCGCATTTTATGACATAAAATATTTATTTATGGGATTTTCAACATGATTATATAGCTTAAACTCATTTTCAGAAATTTTTACTCGGTTAAAATTTTAACGGGTCCACTATAAAGCCCATTTAGACAAGCACGCCTTAAACACAACAAAACTGCCACAAAATAAGATTAGATCAAATTTTATGAGTTAAAATATTTGATTATGGGAATTTGAATATGATCATACAACATAAACTCATTTTTTGAACTTTTTACACTGCTAAAATTCCAACGGGTCCACTATAAAGCCCATTTAGACATTCACGCCTTAAACCCCAACAGAACGGCCGAAAAATAAGACTAAATCACATTTTATGAATTAAAATATTTATTTATGAGCTTTTGAACATGATTTTACAACTTAACCTCAATTTTAGGGCTTTTTACCCTGTTAAAACTCCAACGGGTGCACTATAAACCCCATTTAGACTTGCACGCCTTAAACCGCAACAAAATAGCCGCAAAATGAAATTACATAAAATTTTAAGACTTAAAGTATTTAGTTATGGGCTTTTTAACATGATTATATATCTTAACCTCATTTTCAGAACTTTTTACTCAGTTAAAATTCCAACGGGTCCACTATAAAGTCCATTTAGACAAGCACGCCTTAAACCCCAACAAAACGAGCAAAAAATAAGAATAACTCACATTTTATGACTTAAAATATTTATTTATGGGCTTTTCAACATGATTATATAGCTTAAACTGATTTTTAGAAATTTTTACTCGGTTAAAATTTTAATGTGTCCACTATAAAGCCCATTTAGACATGTACGCCTTAAACACAACAAAACGACCACAAAATAGGATTAGATCAAATTTTATGAGTTAAAATATTTTATTATGGGAATTTGAATATGATTATACAGCTTGAACTCATTTTCTAAACTTTTTACTCTGTTAAAATTTCAACGGGTCCATTATAAAGCCCGTTCAGACATTCACGCCTTCAACCCCAACAAAACGGCCAAAAAATAAGACTAAATCACATTTTATGAATTAAAATATTTATTTATGGGCTTTTGAACATGATTTTACATCTTAACCTCAATTTTAGAGCTTTTTTACTGTTAAAATTCCAAAAATGGGGTGCACTATAAAGCCCATTTAGACATGATTATTGCATTTTTAATTTAAACCAATAAAAAAACAAAGCCTTAAAAAAATAAAAATAAATAAAAATTTTATGACTTAAAATATTTATTTATGGATTTTTAACATGATTATATATCTTAACCTCATTTTCAGAACTTTTTACTCGGTTAAAATTTTAACGGGTCCACTATAAAGCCCATTTAGACATGCACGCCTTAAATCCCAACAAAAACGCCACAAAAATAAGATTAAATCAAATTTTATGACTTAAAATATTTATTTATGGGGCTTTTCAACATGATTATATAGCTTAAACTCATTTTTAGAAAATTTTTTACGGTTAAAATTTTAACGGGTCCACTATAAAGCCCATTTAGACATTCACGCCTTAAACCCCAACAAAACGGGCCAAAAATAAGATTAAATCAAATTTTATGAATTAAAATATTTATTTATGGGAATTTGAACATGATTATACAACATAAACTCATTTTTAGAACTTTTTTACTGTTAAAATTCCAACGGGTCCACTATAAAGCCCATTTAGACTTTCACGCCTTAAAAACACCAACAAAATAGCCGAAAAATGAAAGAATAAAATTTTATGACTTAAAATATTTATTTATGGGCTTTTTAACATGATTATACATCTTAACCTCATTTTTAGAACTTTTTTTTTACTAAGTTAAAATTCCAACGGGTCCACTATAAAGCCCATTTAGACATTGCACGCCTTAAACCCCAACAAAATAAAAAAAAAAAATAAAATAAATAAAATTTTATGACTTAAAATATTTATTTATGGGCTTTTTTAACATGATTATATATCTTAAACTCATTTTTTAGAAAATTTTTACTCGGTTAAAATTTTAACGGGTCCACTATAAAGCCCATTTAGACATGCACGCCTTAAACACAACAAAACGCAGCAAAAAATAAGATTAGATCAAATTTTATGACTTAAAATATTTATTTATGGGATTTTGAACATGATTATATAGCTTAAACTCATTTTTTGAACTTTTTTACGGTTAAAATTTTAACGGGTCCACTATAAAGCCCATTTAGACATTCACGCCTTTAAACACAACAAAAAAATAAAAAAATAAGATTAAATCACATTTTATGAATTAAAATATTTATTTATGGGCTTTTGAACATGATTATACAACTTAAACTCATTTTTTGAACTTTTTTTACTTGTTAAAATTCCAACGGGTCCACTATAAAGCCCATTTAGACATTCACGCCTTAAACCCAACAAAAAATAAAAAAAAATAAGATTAAATAAAATTTTATGAATTAAAATATTTATTTATGGGCTTTTTAACATGATTATATATCTTAACCTCAATTTTTAGAACTTTTTACTCTGTTAAAATTCCAACGGGTCCACTATAAAGCCCATTTAGACATGCACGCTTTAAACCCCAACAAAATAGGCAAAAAAATAAAAATAAATAAAATTTTATGACTTAAAATATTTATTTATGGGCTTTTTAACATGATTATATATCTTAACCTCATTTTTAGAACTTTTTACTCGGTTAAAATTTTAACGGGTCCACTATAAAGCCCATTTAGACATGCACCTTTAAAACCACAACAAAAACGGGCAAAAAATAAGATTAAATCAAATTTTATGAGTTAAAATATTTATTTATGGGAATTTTCAACATGATTATATAGCTTAAACTCATTTTTTAAATTTTTACTCGGTTAAAATTTTAACGGGTCCACTATAAAGCCCATTTAGACATTCACGCCCTTTTAAACACAACAAAAGCGCCACAAAAATAAGATTAAATCACATTTTATGAATTAAAATATTTATTTATGGGCTTTTGAATATGATTATACAATAAACTCATTTTTAGAACTTTTTACTCTTGTTAAAATTCCAACGGGTCCACTATAAAGCCCATTTAGACATTCACGCCTTTAAACACCAAAAAAAAAATAAAATAAAATTAAAATCACATTTTATGAATTAAAATATTTATTTATGGGCTTTTGAACATGATTTTACAACTTAACCTAACCTCAATTTTTAGGCTTTTTTTTGGGTTAAAATTCCAACGGGTCCACTATAAACCCCATTTAGACTTGCACGCTTTTAAACCACAACAAAATAGCCAAAAAATGAAATTAAATAAAATTTTAAGACTTAAAATATTTATTTATGGCTTTTTTGATTATATGATTATATATCTTAACCTCATTTTCATTTAAACTTTTTACTTTACATCGGTTAAAATTCCAACGGGTCCACTATAAAGTCCATTTAGACAAGCACGCCTTAAACCCCAACAAAACGAGCAAAAAATAAGAATAACTCACATTTTATGACTTAAAATATTTATTTATGGGCTTTTCAACATGATTATATAGCTTAAACTCATTTTCAAAAATTTTTACTCGGTTAAAATTTTAACGGGTCCACTATAAAGCCCATTTAGACATGTACGCCTTAAATACAACAAAACGACCACAAAATAGGATTAGATCAATTTTTATTAGTTAAAATATTTCATTATGGGAATTTGAATATGATTATACAGCATGATCTCATTTTCTAACCTTTTTACTCTGTTAAAATTTCAACGGGTCCATTATAAAGCCCATTCAGACATTCAAGCCTTCAACCCCAACAAAACGGCCGAAAAATAAGACTAAATCACATTTTATGAATTAAAATATTTATTTATGGGCTTTTGAACATGATTTTACAACTTAACCTCAACTTTAGAGCTTTTTACTCTGTTAAAACTCCAACGGGTGCACTATAAAGCTCATTTAGACTTGCACGCCTTAAACCGCAACAAAATAGCCGCAAAATGAAATTACATAAAATTTTAAGACTTAAAGTATTTAGTTATGGGCTTTTTAACATGATTATATATCTTAACCTCATTTTCAGAACTTTTTACTCGGTTAAAATTGCAACGGGTTCACTATAAAGCCCATTTAGACATGCACGCCTTAAACCCCAACAAAACGGGCAAAAAGTAAGAATAAATCACATTTTATGACTTATAATATTTATTTATGGGTTTTTCAACATGATTATATAGCTTAAACTCATTTTCAGAAATTTTTACTCGGTTAAAATTTTAACGGGTCCACTATAAAGCCCATTTAGACATGCACGCCTTAAACACAACAAAACTGCCACAAAATAAGATTAGATCAAATTTTATGAGTTAAAATATTTGATTATGGGAATTTGAATATGATTATACAGCATAAACTCATTTTTTGAACTTTTTACTCTGTTAAAATTCCAACGGGTCCACTATAAAAGCCCATTTAGACATTCACGCCTTAAACCCAAAAAAAACGGCCGAAAAATAAGACTAAATCACATTTTATGAATTAAAATATTTATTTATGGGCTTTTGAACATGATTTTACAACTTAACCTCAACTTTAGAGCTTTTTACTCTGTTAAAACTCCAACGGGTGCACTATAAAGCCCATTTAGACTTGCACGCTTTAAAACCAAAAACAAAATATAAAAAAAAATGAAATTAATTATAAAATTTTAAGACTTAAAATATTTAGTTATGGGCTTTTTAACATGATTATATATCTTAACCTCATTTTTAGAACTTTTTTACGGTTAAAATTCCAACGGGTTCACTATAAAGCCCATTTAGACATGCACGCCTTTAAACCCCAACAAAGGCAAAAAAAAAAATAAGAATAAATCACATTTTATGACTTAAAATATTTATTTATGGGCTTTTCAACATGATTATATAGCTTAAACTCATTTTTTAGAAATTTTTACTAGGTTAAAATTTTAACTTAACGGTCCCACTATAAAGCCCATTTAGACAAGCACGCCTTAAACACAACAAAACTGCCACAAAATAAGATTAGATCAAATTTTATGAGTTAAAATATTTGATTATGGGAATTTGAATATGATCATACAACATAAACTCATTTTTTGAACTTTTTACTCTGTTAAAATTCCAACGGGTCCACTATAAAGCCCATTTAGACATTCACGCCTTAAACCCCAACAAAACGGCCGAAAAATAAGACTAAATCACATTTTATGAATTAAAATATTTATTTATGGGCTTTTGAACATGATTTTACAACTTAACCTCAACTTTAGAGCTTTTTACTCTGTTAAAACTCCAACGGATGCACTATAAAGCCCATTTAGACTTGCACGCCTTAAACTGCAACAAAATAGCCGCAAAATGAAATTACATAAAATTTTAAGACTTAAAATATTTAGTTATGGGATTTTTAACATGATTATATATCTTAACCTCATTTTCAGAACTTTTTACTCGGTTAAAATTGCAACGGGTTCACTATAAAGCCCATTTAGACATGCACGCCTTAAACCCCAACAAAACGGGCAAAAAATAAGAATAAATCACATTTTATGACTTAAAATATTTATTTATGGGCTTTTCAACATGATTATATAGCTTAAACTCATTTTTAGAAATTTTTACTCGGTTAAAATTTTAACGGGTCCACTATAAAGCCCATTTAGACATGCACGCCTTAAACACAACAAAAAAACCACAAAATAATAAGATTAGATCAAATTTTATGAGTTAAAATATTTGATTATGGGAATTTGAATATGATTATACAGCATAAACTCATTTTTGAACTTTTTACTCTGTTAAAATTCCAACGGGTCCATTATAAAGCCCATTTAGACATTCACGCCTTAAACCCCAAAAAACAAAAAAAAAATAAGACTAAATCACATTTTATGAATTAAAATATTTATTTATGGGCTTTTGAACATGATTTTACAACTTAACCTCAATTTTAGAGCTTTTTTTACTTGGTTAAAACTCCAACGGGTGCACTATAAAGCCCATTTAGACTTGCACGCCTTTAAAAACCCAAAAAAATAATAAAAAAATGAAATTAAATAAAATTTTAAGACTTAAAATATTTAGTTATTTTTTTTTTTTTAACATGATTATATATCTTAACCTCATTTTTAGAACTTTTTACTCGGTTAAAATTCCAACGGGTCCACTATAAAGCCCATTTAGACATGCACGCCTTAAAACCCCAAAAAAACGGGCAAAAAATAAGAATAAATCACATTTTATGACTTAAAATATTTATTTATGGGCTTTTCAACATGATTATATAGCTTAAACTCATTTTTAGAAATTTTTACTCGGTTAAAATTTTAACGGGTCCACTATAAAGCCCATTTAGACATGCACGCCTTAAAAACACAAAAAAAACGCCACAAAATAAGATTAGATCAAATTTTATGAGTTAAAATATTTGATTATGGGAATTTGAATATGATTATATAGCATAAACTCATTTTTGAACTTTTTTACTTGTTAAAATTCCAACGGGTCCATTATAAAGCCCATTTAGACATTCACGCCTTAAACCCCAAAAAAAAAAAAAAAAAATAAGACTAAATCACATTTTATGAATTAAAATATTTATTTATGGGCTTTTGAACATGATTTTACAACTTAACCTCAATTTTAGAGCTTTTTACTTTGTTAAAACTCCAACGGGTGCACTATAAAGCCCATTTAGCGATTGCACTTAAACTTGCCAATTTTAAAACCGCAACAAAATAAATGAAAAAAAAATGAAATTAAATAAAAAATTTTATTTATTTAAAATATTTAGTTATGGGCTTTTTAACATGATTATATATCTTAACCTCATTTTTAGAACTTTTTACTCGGTTAAAATTCCAACGGGTCCACTATAAAGCCCATTTAGACATGCGCCCATTTTAAAAACCCCAACAAAAAAAAAAAAAAATAAGAATAAATCACATTTTATGACTTAAAATATTTATTTATGGGCTTTTCAACATGATTATATAGCTTAAACTCATTTTTAGAAATTTTTACTCGGTTAAAATTTTAACGGGTCCACTATAAAGCCCATTTAGACATGCACTTTTTAAACACAACAAAAAAAAACCACAAAAAATAAGATTAGATTAAATTTTATGAGTTAAAATATTTGATTATGGGAATTTAATATGATTATATAGCATAAACTATTTTTCTGAACTTTTTACTCTTTTCAAATTCCAACGGGTCCACTATAAAGCCCATTTAGACATTCACCTTTTAAACCTTAAAACCCCAAAAAAAGCGGCAAAAAATAAGACTAAATCACATTTTATGAATTAAAATATTTATTTATGGGCTTTTGAACATGATTTTACAACTTAACCTCATTTTTAGACTTTTTTACTGTTAAAACTCCAACGGGTGCACTATAAAGCCCATTTAGACTTGCACCCTTTAAACAAAACAAAAATAGCCGCAAAAATGAAATTAAATAAAATTTTAAGACTTAAAATATTTAGTTATGGGCTTTTTAACATGATTATATATCTTAAACTCATTTTTAAACTTTTTACTCGGTTAAAATTCCAACGGGTCCACTATAAAGCCCATTTAGACATGCACGCCTTAAACCCCAACAAAACGGGCAAAAAATAAGAATAAATCACATTTTATGACTTAAAATATTTATTTATGGGCTTTTCAACATGATTATATAGCTTAAACTCATTTTTTAGAAATTTTTTACGGTTAAAATTTTAACGGGTCCACTATAAAGCCCATTTAGACATGCACGCCTTTTAAACACAACAAAAAATCGCCAAAAAAAAATAAGATTAGATCAAATTTTATGAGTTAAAATATTTGATTATGGGAATTTGAATATGATTATACAGCATAAACTCATTTTCTGAACTTTTTACTCTGTTAAAATTCCAACGGGTCCATTATAAAGCCTATTTAGACATTCACGCCTTAAACCCCAAAAAACGGCCGAAAAATAAGACTAAATCACATTTTATGAATTAAAATATTTATTTATGGGCTTTTGAACATGATTTTACAACTTAACCTCAACTTTAGAGCTTTTTACTCTGTTAAAACTCCAACGGGTGCACTATAAAGCCCATTTAGACTTGCACGCCTTAAACCGCAACAAAATAGCCGCAAAATGAAATTACATAAAATTTTAAGACTTAAAATATTTAGTTATGGGCTTTTTAACATGATTATATATCTTAACCTCATTTTAGAACTTTTTACTCGGTTAAAATTCCAACAGGTCCACTTTAAAGTAGTTTAGACATGCACGCCTTAAACCCCAACAAAACGGGCAAAAAATAAGAATAAATCACATTTTATGACTTAAAATATTTATTTATGGGCTTTTCAACATGATTATATAGCTTAAACTCATTTTCAGAAATTTTTACTCGGTTAAAATTTTAACGGGTCCACTATAAAGCCCATTTAGACATGCACGCCTTAAAACAACAAAAAAAGCGCCACAAAATAAGATTAGATCAAATTTTATGAGTTAAAATATTTGATTATGGGAATTTGAATATGATTATATAGCATAAACTTATTTTATGAACTTTTTACGTTGTTAAAATTCCAACGGGTCCACTATAAAAGCCCATTTAGACATTCACGCCTTAAACCCCAACAAAAAAAGTAGAAAAATAAGACTAAATCACATTTTATGATGAATTAAAATATTTATTTATGGGCTTTTGAACATGATTATATAGCTTAAACTCAATTTTTAGAACTTTTTACTGGTTGTTAAAATTCCAACGGGTCCACTATAAAGCCCATTTAGACATGCACGCCTTAAAAACCCAACAAAATAGCTTTTTTCGGTTAAAAAAAAATATAAATTAAATCAAATTTTATGAGTTAA
Organism: Hibiscus mutabilis; assembly: GCA_019671005.1. Taxonomy (NCBI): domain Eukaryota; kingdom Viridiplantae; phylum Streptophyta; class Magnoliopsida; order Malvales; family Malvaceae; genus Hibiscus; species Hibiscus mutabilis. The sequence continues at coordinate 23,314 of JAGYYJ010002433.1, forward strand.
AATATTTATTATGGGCTTTTTAACATGATTATATATCTTAACCTCATTTTTAGAACTTTTTACTATTTTTTAAAATTCCAACGGGTCCATTATAAAGCCCATTTAGACATGCACGCCTTAAAACCCCAACAAAATGGATCAAAAAAAATAAGATTAAATCACATTTTATGACTTAAAATATTTATTTATGGGCTTTTTAACATGATTATATAGCTTAAACTCATTTTTTAGAAATTTTTTTACTCGGTTAAAATTCCAATGGGTCCACTATAAAGCCCATTTAGACATGCACGCTTTAAACCCACAACAAAAAATAAAGCCAAAAAAAGATTAAATCAAATTTTATGACTTAAAATATTTATTTATGGGATTTTTAACATGATTATATATCTTAACCTCATTTTTAGAACTTTTTACTCGGTTAAAATTCCAACGGGTCCACTATAAAGCCCCATTTTAGACATGCACGCTTTAAACCCCAACAAAACGGGCAAAAAATAAGAATAAATCACATTTTATGACTTAAAATATTTATTTATGGGCTTTTCAACATGATTATATAGCTTAAACTCATTTTTAGAAATTTTTACTAGGTTAAAATTTTAACGGGTCCACTATAAAGCCCATTTAGACATGCACGCCTTAAACACAACAAAATAGCCACAAAATAAGATTAAATCAAATTTTATGAGTTAAAATATTTGATTATGGGAATTTGAATATGATTATATAGCATAAACTCATTTTTAGAACTTTTTTTACTCTGTTAAAATTCCAACGGGTCCATTATAAAGCCCATTTAGACATTCACGCCTTAAACCCCAAAAAACGGCAAAAAATAAAAAATAAGACTAAATCACATTTTATGAATTAAAATATTTATTTATGGGCTTTTGAACATGATTTTACAACTAAACCTCAATTTTTTAGAATTTTTTTACTCTGTTAAAATTCCAACGGGTCCACTATAAAGCCCATTTAGACTTGCACGCCTTTAAACAACAACAAAAAGCCAAAAAAATGAAATTAAATAAAATTTTAAGACTTAAAATATTTAGTTATGGGATTTTTAACATGATTATATATCTTAACCTCATTTTCAGAACTTTTTACTCAGTTAAAATTCCAACGGGTCCACTATAAAGCCCATTTAGACATGCACGCCTTAAACCCCAACAAAACGGGCAAAAAATAAGAATAAATCACATTTTATGACTTAAAATATTTATTTATGGGCTTTTCAACATGATTATATAGCTTAAACTCATTTTTAGAAATTTTTACTCGGTTAAAATTTTAACGGGTCCACTATAAAGCCCATTTAGACATGCACACGCTTTAAAAACACAACAAAACTGCCACAAAATAAGATTAGATCAAATTTTATGAGTTAAAATATTTGATTATGGGAATTTGAATATGATTATATAGCATAAACTCATTTTTTGAACTTTTTACTCTGTTAAAATTCCAACGGGTCCACTATAAAGCCCATTTAGACATTCACGCCTTAAACCCCAACAAAACGGCCGAAAAATAAGACTAAATCACATTTTATGAATTAAAATATTTATTTATGGGATTTTAAACATGATTTTACAACTTAACCTCATTTTTAGATTTTTTTTACGTGGTTAAAACTCCAACGGTCCACTATAAAGCCCATTTAGACTTGCACGCCTTAAACCGCAACAAAATAGCCCAAAATGAAATTATATAAAATTTTAAGACTTAAAATTTTTATTTATGGGCTTTTTAACATGATTATATATCTTAACCTCATTTTCAGAACTTTTTACTTATTTAAAATTCCAACGGGTCCACTATAAGCCCATTTAGACATGCACGCTTTTAAAACCCCAACAAAACGGGCAAAAATAAGAATAAATCACATTTTATGACTTAAAATATTTATTTATGGGCTTTTCAACATGATTATATAGCTTAAACTCATTTTTAGAAATTTTTTTACTCGGTTAAATTTTAACGGGTCCACTATAAAGCCCATTTAGACATGCACGCCTTAAACACAAAAAACGCCACAAAATAAGATTAGATCAAATTTTATGAGTTAAAATATTTGATTATGGGAATTTGAATATGATTATACAGCATAAACTCATAAACTTTTTTTTAGTTAAAATTCCAACGGGTCCATTATAAAGCCCATTTAGACAAACGCCTTAAACCCCAACGGTAAAAAATAAGACTAAATCACATTTTATGAATTAAAATATTTATTTATGGGCTTTTGAACATGATTTTACAACTTAACCTCAATTTTAGAAGCTTTTTACTCTGTTAAAACTCCAACGGGTCCACTATAAAGCCCATTTAGACTTGCACGCCTTTAAACCCAAAAAAAATAGCCATAAAATGAAATTAAATAAAATTTTAAGACTTAAAATATTTATTTATGGGCTTTTTAACATGATTATATATCTTAACCTCATTTTTAGAACTTTTTTTACTCGGTTAAAATTCCAACGGGTCCACTATAAAGCCCATTTAGACATGCACGCCATGAACCCCAACAAAACGGCCAAAATAAGATTAAATCACATTTTACGACTTTAAATATTTATTTACGGGCTTTTGAACACGATTATATAGCTTAAGCTCAATTTTAGAAATATTTACTCTCTTAAAATTTTGACGGGTCTACTATAAAGCCCATTTAGACATGCACGCCTTAAACACTAAAAAAAAGGCAACAAAATAAGATTAAATCAAATTTTATGAGTTAAAATATTTGATTATGGGAATTTGAATATGATTATATAGCATAAACTCATTTTAGAACTTTTTTTACTATGTTAAAATTCCAACGGGTCCACTATAAAGCCCATTTAGACATTCACGCCTTAAACCCCAACAAAACGGGCAAAAAATAAGATTAAATCAAATTTTATGAATTAAAATATTTATTTATGGGCTTTTGAACATGATTATATAGCTTAAACTCAATTTTAGAACATTTTACTTGGTTAAAATTTCAACGGGTCCATTGTAAAGCCCATTTAGACATTGCACGCTTTTAAACCCCAACAAAATAGCCCCAAAAATAAGATTAAATAAAAATTTTATGACTTAAAATATTTATTTATGGGCTTTTTAACATGATTATATAGCTTAACCTCATTTTTTAGAACTTTTTACTGGTTAAAATTCCAACGGGTCCACTATAAAGCCCATTTAGACATGCACGCCTTTAAACCCCAACAAAATAAAAAAATAAGAATAAATCAAATTTTATGACTTAAAATATTTATTTATGGGCTTTTTAACATGATTATATAGCTTAACCTCATTTTTAGAACTTTTTACTCGGTTAAAATTCCAACGGGTCCACTATAAAGCCCATTTAGACATGCACGCCTTAAAACCAACAAAAACGGGCCAAAAATAAGAATAAATCACATTTTATGACTTAAAATATTTATTTATGGGCTTTTGAACATGATTTATATAGCTTAAACTCATTTTTAGAACTTTTTACTCGGTTAAAATTCCAACGGGTCCACTATAAAGCCCATTTAGACATGCACGCTTTAAAAACACAACAACAAAACGGCCAAAAAAATAAGATTAAATCAAATTTTATGACTTAAAATATTTATTTATGGGCTTTTGAACATGATTATATAGCTTAAACTCATTTTTAGAACTTTTTACTCGTTGTTAAAATTCCAACGGGTCCACTATAAAGCCCATTTAGACATGCACGCCTTAAAACCCCAACAAAACGGCCAAAAAATAAGATTAAATCAAATTTTATGACTTAAAATATTTATTTATGGGCTTTTGAACATGATTATATAGCTTAAACTCATTTTTTAGAACTTTTTTGGTTAAAATTCCAACGGGTCCATTATAAAGCCCATTTAGACATGCACGCCTTTAAACCCCACAAAAATGCCTCAAAAAATAAAATTAAATCAAATTTTATGAATTAAAATATTTATTTATGGGCTTTTGAACATGATTATTTTATAATTAAAACCTCAATTTTAGAACTTTTACTTCTTTAAAATTCCAAGGGGTTTATAAAGTCCATTTAGATTTAGACATGCACGCCTTAAAACCCAACAAAACGGGCCAAAAAATAAGATTAAATCAAATTTTATGACTTAAAATATTTATTTATGGGCTTTTTAACATGATTATATAGCTTAAAACTCATTTTAGAACTTTTTACTCGGTTAAAATTCCAACGGGTCCACTATAAAGCCCATTTAGACATGCACGCTTTAAACCCCAACAAAAATGGCAAAAAATAAGATTAAATCAAATTTTATGACTTAAAATATTTATTTATGGGAATTTGAACATGATTATATAGCTTAAACTCATTTTTAGAACTTTTTACTAGGTTAAAATTCCAACGGGTCCACTATAAAGCCCATTTAGACATTCACGAGTTAAAAATTTAAAAACCAAAAAAAAAAAAAATTTAAAAATAAGATTAAATCAAATTTTTATGACTTAAAATATTTATTTATGGGCTTTTTGAACATGATTATATAGCTTAAACTCATTTTTAACTTTTTTTTACTGTTAAAATTCCAACGGGTCCACTATAAAGCCCATTTAGACATGCACGCTTTAAACCCAAACAAAAAAGCCAAAAAAATAAATTAAATCAAATTTTATGACTTAAAATATTTATTTATGGGCTTTTTAACATGATTATATATCTTAACCTCATTTTAGAACTTTTTACTTACTTGGTTAAAATTCCAACGGGTCACTATAAAGCCCATTTAGACATGCACGCTTTAAACCCCAACAAAACGGGCAAAAATAAGAATAAATCAAATTTTATGACTTAAAATATTTATTTATGGGCTTTTGAACATGATTATATAGCTTAAACTCATTTTTAGAACTTTTTACTCGGTTAAAATTCCAACGGGTCCACTATAAAGCCCATTTAGACATGCACGCTTTAAACCCAACAAAAAATGGAAAAAAATAAGATTAAATCAAATTTTATGAGTTAAAATATTTATTTATGGGCTTTTTAATATGATTATATAGCATAAACTCATTTTTAGAACTTTTTTTACTCGGTTAAAATTCCAACGGGTCCACTATAAAGCCCATTTAGACATTCACACCTTAAAACCCCAAAAACGGGCAAAAATAAGATTAAATCACATTTTATGAATTAAAATATTTATTTATGGGCTTTTTGAACATGATTATATAAACTTAACCTCATTTTTAGAACTTTTTACTTGGTTAAAATTCCAACGGGTCCACTATAAAGCCCATTTAGACTTGCACGCTTTTAAACCCCAACAAAAATAGCTTTTAAAAATGAAATTAAATAAAATTTTAAGACTTAAAATATTTATTTATGGGCTTTTTAACATGATTATATATCTTAACCTCATTTTAGAACTTTTTACTTAGTTAAAATTCCAACGGGTCCACTATAAAGCCCATTTAGACATGCACGCCTTAAACCCCAACAAAACGGGCAAAAAATAAGAATAAATCACATTTTATGACTTAAAATATTTATTTATGGGCTTTTCAACATGATTATATAGCTTAAACTCATTTTTAGAAATTTTTACTCGGTTAAAATTTTAACGGGTCCACTATAAAGCCCATTTAGACATGCACGCCTTAAACACAACAAAACTGCCACAAAATAAGATTAGATCAAATTTTATGAGTTAAAATATTTGATTATGGGCATTTGAATATGATTATATAGCATAAACTCATTTTTAGAACTTTTTACTCTGTTAAAATTCCAACGGGTCCACTATAAAGCCCATTTAGACATTCACGCCTTAAACCCCAACAAAACGGCCGAAAAATAAGACTAAATCACATTTTATGAATTAAAATATTTATTTATGGGCTTTTGAACATGATTATATAGCTTAAACTCAATTTTAGAACTTTTTACTTGGTTAAAATTCCAACGGGTCCTATGTAAAGCCCATTTAGATATGCACGCCTTTTAAACCCCAACAAAAATAAATCAAAAAAATAATATTAAATCAAATTTTATGAGTTAAAATATTTGATTATGGGCTTTTGAATATGATTATATAGCTTAACCTCAATTTTAGAACTTTTTAATCGGTTAAAATTCCAACAGGTCCATTGTAAAGTAGATTTAGACATGCACGCCTTTAAACCCCAACAAAATGGCCAAAAATAAAATTAAATCACATTTGACTTAAAATATTTATTTATGGGCTTTTTAACATGATTACATAGCTTAACCTCATTTTTAGAACTTTTTACTCGGTCAAAATTCCAACGGGTCCACTATAAAGCCGATTTAGACATGCACGCCTAAAACCCCAACAAAACGGTCGAAAAATAAGAATATATCACATTTTATGACTTAAAATATTTATTTATGGGCTTTTGAACATGATTATACAGCTTAACCTCAACTTTAGAACTTTTTACTCGGTTAAAATTCCAACGGGTGCACTATAAAGCCCATTTAGACTTGCACGCCTTAAACCCCAACAAAACGGCCGAAAAATTAAATTAAATAAAATTTTAAGACTTAAAATATTTATTTATGGGCTTTTTAACATGGTTATATATCTTAACATCATTTTCAGAACTTTTTACTCAGTTAAAATTCCAACGGGTCCACTATAAAGCCCATTTAGACATTCACGCCTTAAACCCCAACAAAACGGCCCGAAAAATAAGAGTAAATCACATTTTATGAATTAAAATATTTATTTATGGGCTTTTGAACATGATTATATAGCTTAAACTCAATTTTAGAACTTTTTACTCGGTTAAAATTCCAACGGGTCCTATGTAAAGCTCATTTAGATATGCACGCCTTAAACCCAACAAAACGGCCGAAAAATAATATTAAATCAAATTTTATGAGTTAAAATATTTGATTATGGGCTTTTGAATATGATTATATAGCTTAGCCTCAATTTTAGAACTTTTTAATCGGTTAAAATTCCAACAGGTCCATTGTAAAGTAGATTTAGACATGCACGCCTTAAACCCCAACGAAATGGCCGAAAAATAAAATTAAATCACATTTGACTTAAAATATTTATTTATGGGCTTTTTAACATGATTACATAGCTTAACCTCAATTTTAGAACTTTTTACTCGGTCAAAATTCCAACGGGTCCACTATAAACCTGATTTAGACATGCACGCCTAAAACCCCAACAAAACGGCCGAAAAATAATATTATATCACATTTTATG
>JAGYYJ010001606.1:0-123894 GCA_019671005.1 Hibiscus mutabilis
GACTATGGCATGCTTTTGGGAGGCATGGAGACGTGCTAAATGCTTTCATAGCAGGGAAACGTAATAGAAGGGGAAAAGATTTGGATTCGTTAGATTTGGAAGGCGGATTGATGCAGAGAGAGCGATGGCAAGATTGAATGGGTATGTGTTGTTTGGAAATAGGATTAGGGTGGCCATGGCAGTCTTTAGACCTAGACAGTCTTACTGGAGGAGGGTTTGACCGATGAGCTCAGGTGACATGCTAAGAAGAGCTAAACAAAAGAAAAAATAAATCCAGAAGGCAGTGGAGGTGCTGTCAATCCTAGGGGTGGAGAAAAAATATCACAAGTATCGGATGATAAAGATAGAGGTGAGTGCAGCTCTAAAAATGCAGGAAAATGAGGAGAATTTTTGGAGTTGTAGAAACGGAAGAACTATGGAGGCTAAAGAGGTGTATGGTTGGTGTGATGGCGATGGTTTGTAGTGTCAAGAGCATAATGGTGAGACTTCATGAATGGGGACTAGGGGGGTTAAAGTTCAAAGAATGGGAGGAAAAACATACTTACTGTCTTCTGATGACGATAATTATTCACGATGTTGGAGGATGTTAGTTGGTCTTATCTTAAAGAGATTTTCTCTGAAGTGTTTCCCTGGTCAGAAGATGTAAGTAATGGAGGAAGAACAACGTGGATAGAGTTGTATGATTTACCACTGCACTGTTGGAATCTGGGCACGATAAAGAAAGTGGCAGAATTATAGGGGGCTTTTAAAGCTGTGGGCGAAAATGCAAATCATTCTAAAGATTGCGAGAAGGTCTCTGTCCTAATCGTAACAAACCAAGATTGAAGCTGGGAATAAGGTTCATACTGTTAGAGTTTCAAAAATTGGTTTCAAGGATGAATCAGAATTCACAGTGGTTAGCAAAAAATGTGCAGTTAATGCAGAACAAAATAGTGGCGAAACCAGCTCGGACTCTTCGTCAAAATCCATTCGAAGCAAATCCCCAGCACCGGAGAATGGTGAAAAGCGTGAGATCGAAGATGAAGCATTAACGCAGTCTGCATTGGGAAAGATCATAATAATGGCTACAGCATGGACGCATTGGATTCTAAAAGACATTTAGGGGAAAGGGGTATGAAGGGAGGTGTATCTCGAGAGGTGAGGCGGCAAAAATATGCAGTTAACATGGGAGAAGTTGAACCCGTTACGAGTCAGAAGAAAAAGTGGATTTGTCTCAGGATTACAATCCTGACAGTTGGCAGAAGAGAACTCTAAAGGGATGTGTAACCCCTAGAGCGGTCTATGCGTATCCGAATCTAGGAGATCACATTTGTTACCAAAACCTTTTTATAAAATATTTAACGAATTGAAAATCAAAGTCGAAAGATAAGAGATTTAATCATATACGATTTAAGTTAGACAAAATAAACCATATACAAAATATGAAAGTACATCACAAGCCATATATGGCAACATCATCGAGTATAAAATATAAAATAACAAAAATATAGGCTCATGTCACCGTAATAGAACAATCCGAAAGATAGAAACATTACAATAACTGGTGTATATCAAATGTGTCGATCCTCCAAGCGCCAAGTCCGGAAGCCTATCCAAAATCTGAAAGGGAAAAGATTTGGGATGTGAGCTTGGAAGCTCAGTGTGCTCCAATAGTGCCAGTAAAATGGTGTATATAAATATAATTAAAAAAAACATGTAATATTTCATAAAACAAGTTATAAGTGCAACCATAATTTTCATGCAATCTATCTACACTCCAACCAAATTCCAGGATATGGTCCCCCAAGACAGTATCACATACAGGCATTAACCCGAGCCCATTGGGCAAGGGTACCATCATAAGGGAATACCTTAGGTCACAGGCAGAATTACCCTAGCCGAAGCATGAGAACCGAATACGGGAGGAGTCACTCTAGCCGTAGCTGAGGAATCCGAATACGGGAGTTAACCCTAGCCATTAGGAGAGGGTACCATCCTAAGGGAACACCTTAGGTCACGGGCGAAATTACCCTAGTCGAAGCTAGGAACCTAGTACGGGCGGAATTACCCTAGCCGAAGCTAGGAACCTAATACGGGCAGAATTACCAGCCTGATCAGGGTTGAACCTTTAACACTTCATATCATAACCCAAGCACCCCAACTAATCAGTCTAAACAGTATCACAGTAGGCAATAATATAAATTAACCATAGAGCATGCTTATCATATCATATACTAGGGCATACTTCAAACATACAGTATGATCTTGCTTATTTTCAGAAAACATGTTATGTTTATGCAAGTCCAAGTTCATAAATCATGTGCACATGAATAGTTTGATAAAAAAACATATATATGGCATGTAAATTAGTATACAAGACAGTCATATAGCACACAAGGAACACACCTCAAAATCAAGAAGGTCTGAATCTACTGAACACCGGGACCACGCTCTGCTACGGTGCTGGAACGGGTTACGATGGGATCACGCGGCTGAATAGGTCGGGATGAGCCGGGCTGAGTTGACGAGCGATCAAACGTATCTTGTGTACCAAACTTACCGATTAGGTCAGAAACGGCGGCAGAGGCTTAAACAACGCCGGTTGGATGATCGAAAGATGGGATCGGGACCGCCACGATGAGAGGGTGACCGTGGTGCTGCTGCCTTCTCCAACGGACGTCAAAAACGGCCAAGATCGATGACAACTCGAAAGGGATTTAAATCCCTAGGTTCGTCGAACCTTTGAACCCAGATTGCCGGTGAACGAAGTGGCTAATCGGCGCAAGAGTTGGGGGTTTTGTTCGGCAATCGACGGGGAGCATAGTGGTGGCGGCGGTGCACGACATCGTCGGACGGTGAAGTAGACCGGAAAGGTGGTCGGCAAGTTATCTTGGGAGAAAAAGAAGGGTCTGGAAAATGGGGGTTTGGTTCGAATCCAATAGGAAATGAAGAGTCAGATTAGTTTTTATTATTTTTTTTGTTAACTTAGCTCAAGTATTACACAAATATAATTTTTAGAAAACTCAAAATAAGAGTTATTTAGCTCAATTGGTTGGGTGCTTGGTTTACTTGCCACAGGTTATGGGTTCAACCCTCATGACCTGCAATTCCTTTTTTTATTTTATTTCCATTCGTTCCCCTATATATTTTTTTTACTTAACAGGTGTTACAGGATGGAAAATGATCATGAACGGATGGAGGAAGGAAACTCTTTAGTTTATGAAAAATTGACTGATAGGGCCCTTGAAGATATATGTGGTATGGGTTTGGGCCCAAAGAAGGCAAACAAATCGAGTGTTGAACCAATTCGACCTAATACTTACAAATCTGTATGGGAAAGAATGGTGGACAAACAAAATAGTTGCAAGGATGTGGGCTTATCCGGAAAGGCATAGGGCTTTTTTCCCAGAAATATAAAAAATATAAGATTTTTTAGTTTAATATATATATATATATTGAATATAAAAAATTAATTTCAAATATATTCGGGTAATCGGGTACTGAAAAATTTTAAAATTTGTGACCCGTGCCAAACCTGGGAAATGGCAAGCAGGGTACCCGACCCGGGTAAAAAATATTTCAAAGTAATTACTCGGTTATTTATGTTCGGGTAGTTGGGCAGGGTCATTAAGTCGGGCAGGGTATTATTTATGTTCGGGTAATTTTTTTTTGAAATCCCTAGGTTTGGGTATTCGAGACGAAGAAGACATGAACAAAGTTATAAATTCCAGAGCAATAAAACGCACCGTATAACTAGAAGGCATAAAACTAGAAACGCATATTATTATTTTTTTTTGAATTAAATTTTGCTCACTCTTATAAACATACATTAATTTTTATATAATACCAATATGTTAATTTGCTTCATTCACAGTAATTTAATTTGCATGTAGTCATAGTAAGATATAAATATATATTCTTTAAGAGTGATTAATTATATTCTTCCATTTGGAGAAAACCTAATTCTCTGATGCCGCTCATCATCTTCTTACTGTCGACTTTAACTTTTTTTCTTTTCCTTTGATTGGTGGTCGGCAACTAATTTAGGTATTGGTTGTTGACTACCGGGTTCATTATTTTTCTAATTTTAATAAGAATCTCTGCTTTGTGGCATACGTTTCCTCTGTCCTTGTGACACGTTTTCTTTGTTTTGTGGTTCGTTTCATCTGTCCTTGTTGCATGATTTTAGCATACCCTAGAGGTGGTTTTGTTGCTCGCACAGAGATTTTAACGACGCTAGTTTCTGATTATGATTTTTTTGGTGGTCATGGAAAGTTTAGATCCCCACTCGGTTGATGGTTGTTTGCCGATGTAATCAGTCCTGGATAGCGAAACATTCTACCGTTTGGGTCGCTCACCACTCCTTTTTCATCCGTTATGCGTCTCGATTGGATATGGATATGGAGATTCGGGAAAGTTTTTGGATTTTAATGATATGCTTATCTCTATGGAAGTATTCACTTTTCTTTGTTTTTTGGGTTGTAAGAGATTTTGGTGAATTAGTCACATTATTCTCCTTCCTGGATACGTTATAATTGTGATATTTTCTATGGTTTTAATAAAAAATTCAGTGGCTATTATCAAAAAAAGTTGCATGTAGTCATCATTATCTTCCGATGCCATCCTTTTACGGCCCTGATTATTCATACATTTTGTTATGTATTCGGGAAAACCGATAAACACGATGTAATATTAATACAATTAAGTAACGTACTTGAATCCAACTCAAGGTAAATAGGTAATGAAAAACATGTATGCCCTACAACTTTTACAAAACATGCTTGAATCCTAGTCAAGGTAAAAATGAAATTAAGTAAAATTTAATGAATAACATTAATTTTAAGGTCGGTAGTTGATCGCCGACAACTTATATTTTTTTTTTTATATATTTTATGTTGTTTTCTTTTTCCCTAGAGTTTCAGTTTAAACTCATTGTTTTGTCTTTCTTCGCATAATTTTTTTGTTGTTTTTTTGTCTTTGTAGTAAGCTTTTTTTGTCTTCTTAGCAGCTATATATCTGTATATAGCACGTTTTATGTCTACCATTGTGGACTTTTGACTCTCATACAAAGACTCTCATGATGTTTATTTCTTATTTGAATTTTTTGGTGGTCACGTTTTTGTTAGATTTCTTTTATGGTTTGTTTGCCGATGTAATTAGAATTTCGTTATCTCTGAGAACCATCGTGAAAGCTGTTTTCAGATTTTTTTTTGTGAGAATTTCTTCTAGTTCATGTTTTGACAACTATCCTTCCTACAAAGGACTTCATAGACTTTATTTGAGACAGATAAAGTGTATGATCTAATCGGTGGAACACTTTTTTTTTTTTTTCCAATTTCCACTGATAATGTAACTGAGAACCACCTTGAAATTCACTTGTTTTGGGCTGGTAAGGGAACTTGCTGCACACCAGAACAAGGTTATTACGGTCCATCCATTCATAAAGCGTAGTGTTAGATCTTGAAAAGGCTAACTGGCACCGGAATATGCAATACTTGGCCATCTGACAGAGAAAGCAGATTTTTTGGCTTCGGTGTTCTTACTTCGATCTTCGGAGGTTACAAGTGGTAGACCAAACTCATATAATTCGATAGAAAATGACAATTTATCTTCTTGAATGGTAATGCAGAAGTAAAAAATTTTGTTATACACCTGGTGTTTTGTACTATACACCTGGTACTGTCAGGTTAATTATACCCCTTGTGCTTTGGCCAATGAAATAAAAATTGTTTGTTCAAACTAAATAGCGAACGTATTTACAACGATGTAAATACGTGAAAAAATTGCGAACATATTTACAACGATATAAATACATAAAAATAGTTAACATATTTACAATGATGTAAAAAAGAAAAAATTAAGAAATATAACGATGTAAATACGTGAAAAATAGTATGAGGTATAGGGGTGTTTAAAAATATCTGATCCGACCAATCCGATTATCCGTTGATCCGATCCAAAAATTTGGATATCCAATCCAATTTTTATTTTCAGATCGGATATCCGATCCGATTTTAAATTTTCCGGATCGGATACGGATCGCAATATTTCAAGTTTCGGATTATCCGAAAATCCAAAAATCAAAATTTTAAAGAATATTAACTTTGTTATTTTTAACAATTTGACGCTTGTTATATCCAAAAATTAAAAAATCGAAATTTTCATAGATGTGAATCTTGTTATATTTAGCAATTTGTTGTTTGTTATATTCGAAATTCCAAAATTTTAATAAATACGAACTTCAAATTCGAAAAAATAATTAAATTAAAATACATTTTTCGGATATCCGAATATCCGATCTGATTATCCGATATCCGGATATCCGGTTATTCGATTTTTTCCGGATCGGATACGGATCACTATATCGCCGATCCGAAAAACCGGATATCCGAAAAAACCGGATCGGATCCGATATCCAGTTATGAACACCCCTAACGAGGTATAATAGAAAAATAATTTAGAATCATCACAAAACTGACGTATTAAATAAATACTGTCTATAACTCGATGATAAATAATACAACACGTCAGTTACAAGCCAACCAAACATGCCGTTATAGTACTGTACTAGGCTAATGCTATTAGTAGCTGCCATCAAGAAGTGAAAATCAGGCCTCAAATATGCAAATAAAAGGGAACATAAACCAATCAAAAATGGTCATCAAGAAAGTGAAGTTGGGCATTTGCAGGCAATCTTTGACGCAGCTGCCCGATACATCTCCTAACAACTTCGATATCAACAAGACAATTTTTAAAGGGCCGCCTGGAAAGATCAGCTAAACAAACAGTTGTTATCTCAATCTTTTCAAGTTCAATCGCAAAGTCGAATATAGACAATACGATGTCCTTAGGGAGATCATTGCCATAAAAACCTGAAACCAAAACCTCCTTCAGATATCTGTGCGAAGATATAGCAATTCTTCTCAATTCTGGATTTTTGGTAGGAGCCAAATGAAACTGCAAAATACAGATGTCGTATCTAATATCCGGTCAGTGGTTACATCCAGTATGATACCACAAAAATAGCTACTATGAATTTAATCTAAGTTATTCAAATTGGATAAAACTGTGTCTGAAACAGTTAAACAACCACGAATACATACATGCAACTCGAGTCGATGCAAGAATGGTGAAGCCTTGACAAAGTCGCCTGAGAAAGGTAATTGGCCAAAAACAAAATCTTTACGCTGCATATAGGGTAAACCCAAAGAATTCTCACGTGGATATTCAAGCTCCCTTTGTATAGGAATACATGCAAAGATTAACGAGCTGGCATCCTTAACAGAAATATGTATCTTGGGCCCTCGATACTTAAAGGAAACGAATTTGGAGCAAATATTTCAAATTCTCCAATTTATAAAATGGTATATCTCAAGCAACTCAACTTCATGTGAGGAACAGTATCTTCACATTGACCAGCCTACTACTTTGATTCAAATGTTCTCTAAGAGACTTGATAAAAAACTGTAAGACAAATTTTGAAAGCTTCTAAAAGACTGAAATGGAGAAATGTTCTTAGAAATGGAGAAAACTTGCTCCAATTGCACTAAAAAAGGCTCCATCCCCTTTGTTCTATAGAAGAGGTCAAGTGGGATTGAGTAATTCTTGTCAATAGAGAAAGGAATTAGGTATGGATAGGGTGAGAAGTTTAATTCAAGCTTAGAAACCCCAATGGCAATTGCAAAGGCAACCCAAAGATCAATATGACTTGCAGAACTTTCTAGTAATGGGTAATGGATGCCAAACTCTTGCAGCTCTCGACCCTTGCGACCCCTTAGCAGTTGGTTGACCATTTGTATACATCTATCCTTGTAAACTCCGTATACTTTACGGTAATGCTGCAACATATTGTCTTTGTCATCCTTTTGCACAACATATTCGTATCTAAAATGGAGGATAGGGAGGGATGTCCATAAATATCGCCATCTTCGAGAAAGGATGCTGGTGGCAACTGCTTCCTTGAATGTCAACAGTAATAAAATGGTTAAAAAGGATATCATCCGGCAATGTAGTAATCTTATCTTCCGATGCCATCCTTTTACAGCCCTGATTATTCATACATTTCATTATGTATTCGGGAAAACTGACAAACAAGAGGTGATATTAATATAACTAGGTAACGAGAGGCATGTATGCGATAATATTTTTCACAACATACTTGAATCCAACACAAGGTAACGAAATGCATGTACGCGATATTACTTTTACAACATACTTTAATACCACTGGAGGTAAAAATGAAATTAAATAAAATTTAATGCTATTTTTTATAGAAAACAAATATATACTAAACCGTAGTCTGTAGCTAAGAATTGTATTGATATAATTGTCTTACTCAATACTAAATCAATCAATTAGGCTACTGATTACATAAAGTGAATTAAACCTATTAGGGGTAGGTGTGGAGGGCGCAAACCATCATCCATCATATAATTCAAACATCCTTAATTTAATTGTTTCATGAATCAACATGATTCGGATTCAATTAGATTCAAAATTTACAAGCATATCAGACTTAATTTAATTAGGGTAGGTGTCATTCTATTAGAATCACAATAGCATAGATTGTATCCTAATTGTTCACTAAAGAAAAGAACGCGACAATAGCAGGTGAAGGTGTAAAAAAAAGAGGGGAAAATTCGCCATTAACCAAGTAATAATCTTTTTTTGCAAAAGCCCAGCGGTATGGCTTTCTCTTCGCCATTAGTCAGTCCTGTAGCATGGAAGCCAAGTTCACAAAAGCTTGCATCAAATTCATCTAATGATCCCACTTAATTTGTCGGAGTATGGGGTCAAAAATGCTTATTCTAGGAGTATAGAAATCATCAATACCTCATACTTCACCCATGACCCCACTATAAGAAAATCCTGGCTCCGCCACTACCGCTATTGTCATGTAACGGTCATTGTTGTGGTTGCGTACCGTTATTTAAATCCCTGTCCATAATAGCAAGTAATGAAAAAAATTAATTTTAAGAATAGGTCCATAATAATAAGTATTGAAAAATTGGGCCCCTAATAATAAAAATTAAATTTTAAGAGTATGCCCAAAATAACAAATATTAAAAAAATCAGGCCCTAATAACAAGTATTAGAAAAAGTTGAATTTTAAGAGTAGGCCCCTAATAATAAATATTGGAAAAATAATAAACTTCTATTAAAAAATATTGAAAAAATTAGGCCCTAATAACAAGTATTAAAAAAATTAGACCATTAAAAATAAATACAATTCAAATAAAATTAAAAACGTATAACTTCTTTGAACGATGGGCCCTGTGCGAGCGCCCTTGTTGCCCTTGCCCAGGGTCGGGCCTGCAGGTGACCTTCACGAGTGCCTCCAAGATCATTTTGCAGCTGAGAGAAACATGTTATGTTGACATAGATTCCGAGTTCATAAATCATGCGGACATGAAGCGATTAACGACAAAAAAAAATAAAAAAATAGGTACAGTGTAAATCAGTATAACAAAAAAGTCATATGAAGAAGAAAAGAACACACCTCAAAAAAAGAAGGTTTTGAAACTATTCATCTTTTGGGGCCCAGTTAATATTTTTAACATTCTCCATTTTATAATTAATGGTTTATCTTTAATCATCATCATTATGTGAAGAACACTTTATTCGAACAATTTACCATTCAAAAAATTTATGAACAATTTATAAAAAAAGAGATATTTTTAGATAAAATGGTTTCAAAGTGTTCATCTGTAAGATATTTTATTTCAAGACAAGCTCTCCCTAACTTGAAAGGGTTTTGAATGTTAATTTAGGATGTAGAAATGGAGACAACATGCTCCAAATTGCACTAAAAAGGCTCCATTTTGTTTTATAGAAGAGGAAGTGGGATTTGTAATTTCTTGTTTAGAGAAAGGAATTTAGGTATTATAGGGTAAAGTTTAAATTTAAACCCTTTAAACCCTAAACCCCAACCTAAAATTGCAAAGGCAACCCAAAGATCAATATGACTTGCAGAACTTTCTAGTAATGGGTAATGGATAAACCAAACTTGAAGCTTTCGACCCTTTGCGAAATTAGCAGTTTTGGTTGACCATTTGTATACATCTATCCTTGTAAACTCCATATATTTTACGGTAATTTGCAACATATTTTCTTTGTCATTTCTTTTTTTTACAACATTTTAGTATCTAAAATGGAGGATAGAGAATGTCCATAAATATTATTTTATCTTCGAGAAAGGATGCTGGTGGCAAATTTTCCAATGCCATCCTTTTACAGCCCTGATTATTCATACATTTCATTATGCATTTTAGAAAATGACAAACAAGAGGTGATATTAATATAACTAGGTAATGTTTTGAGGCATGTATGCGATAATTTTTTGACAACAACATACTTGAACCCATCACAAGGTAACGAAATGCATGTACGCGATATTACTTTTACAACATACTTTAATACCACTTGAGGTAAAAATGAAATTAAATAAAATTTAATACTATTTTTGATAGAAAACAAATATATACTAAACCGTAGTCTGTAGCTAAGAATTGTATTGATATAATTGTCTTACTCAATACTAAATCAATCAATTAGGCTACTGATTACATAAAGTGAATTAAACCTATTAGGGTAGGTGTGGAGGGCGCAAACTATCATCCATCATATAATTCAAACATCCTTAATTTAATTGTTTCATGAATCAACATGATTCGGATTCAATTAGATTCAAAAAATTTAAACATTATATCAGACTTAATTTAATTAGGGTAGGTGTCATTCTATTAGAATCACAATAGCATAGATTGTATCCTAATTGTTCACTAAAGAAAAGAAAGCGACAATAGCAGGTGAAGGAGTAAAAAAAAGAGGGGAAAATCGCCATTAACCAAGTAATCTTGGATTTTGCAAAAGCCCAGCGGTATGGCTTTCTCTTCGCCATTGGTCAGCCCTGTAGCATGGAAGCCAAGTTCACAAAAGCTTGCATCAAATTCATCTAATGATCCCAAAATAAGCTCTGAAATTCAAATTAAAATTCTCGACAGTACCTGTAATAAACTTACACAGAACAAAATTAGAGACAGGAAGAAACCCCAATTTTTATAAGTAAGGAATTTAATTTCAGAATGAAGTTTTATATACTGTCGAGTGGGAGGAGGCTGCTGCGGGCAATTAAATGTCTAAAACATCACAAATCAAGGGAATTTTAAAATATTTTTAATTAAAAATTAATTCTTGTGTTTCACAAGTGTTAACTTTTGTTCATTAAATTAAAAAAATAACATTTTTTGTCACTAACTTTATAAACATACTTTATCATTTTATAAAGTTTTGGTCATTAAGACGTTTAAAAATTGTTAATTTGATCACGTAACACGTTAGTAAAATTTGTTATTAAACATAATATTTATTAGGGTAAAGTACCTGGATGACCATCTAACCATTTGACAATCTATTTTGCTTTGCTTGAACTATAAGAATTGAAATTTTTTTTGACCACTCAACTATTTAATTAGATCTATTTTGAAAAACCAATATGAAAATAATCTAACGGAAGGGTGACGTGGCTGTTAATAGAAATTTGTATAACTACACATTTGATCCCGGTTAGTTACTTATTCGATCAATTTGATCCTAATTTTATATTTCTTTACTAGAAGGCTTGACTGAAAACTTTAATTAAATCTTCACTAATTCATATCACTATTTCGCTCTTCAGGCTGCTCTTCTCCCTTCCCATAAATATCCCTTTTCAATTTAGATAGCGGGTGGTACGTTCTCATATTAGGATCAAAGACAAAGATCTCATCAAATCGGTTATGAATTTAGATTTTAAATTTTTTCTTTTTTTTTTCATTTGTTCAAATAGAGTTAAAGATAATCATTTTTCAAACAATCACAATAGAGCCAAGGATGGAGCCTTTGAGCTGAACGACGTGTTTGCAGTAATCAATGTCGTTTTGCCATTTGCCGCAGGAAAAAAAGGCAGTCATGTTTTGAGGAAAAAGAACGCGTTTTGAATGTATGTTATGGTTTTTGCAGCATTAGAAAGAATCACGAGATTGAAAAGAAGCTGATAAGTAAAGGTGATAGCATGGAGGATTTCAATCACGTGACTGAAATGGAAGTTTTCCAGGTGGACTTGTTAAGAAGAAATGGGAGATAACAACTTACCTGCTTGCAGCTATGTCGTTGAGTTTAGGCATCTCTTCCATGGCGATCATGTCTGTTTATTACAGGTTTTCATTGCAAATTTAATTAAACTTTATTTTCAACCAACAAATAAATTATTCACGGTGAGGAGAGTTTGAATAAAGATTGCGGACATTATAGATGCTATTTTGTCATGCCCAACACTAGAAATTAAAATCTCTTAATAACATACGCTATTGTGGAAATATCAATTGTAGATATCACCGGTTGCATGATGATTAACCCTAATCCGGATGTAGCATATAAATTGGGGGTACTAAATAAACCTTTTTTGATTTGTTGGGTATAGGGTTTTCAAGGAGGTAATATAGATTTTCTAATAAGAATATATTATTATTTGGGGTTTTTTAATTTTTCGGAGTATGGGGTCAAAAAATTTGGCTCGCCACTACCGCTATTGTTATCTGTCAGGGTCATTGTTGTTGCCCACCAAGTAAATCTACACATTATATTAAATTTCTCTTTCTTTATTAATGGCAAGTAATGAAAAAAATTAATTTTAAGAATAGGTCCATAATAATAAGTATTATAAAAAAATTGGAACTATTAATAATAAAAAATTAAATTTAAGAGTATGCCCAAAATAACAAATATTAAAAAAAAAGGCCCTAATAACAAAGTATTAGAAAAAGTTTTGAATTTTAAGAGTAGGCCCATTAATAATAAATCAAAAAAAATAATAAACTTCCATTAACAAATATTGAAAAAATTAGGCCCCTAATAACAAGTATTAAAAAAATTAGACCATTAAAAATAAATACAATTCAAATAAAATTAAAAATATAAATTTTAAATTATACTTCATATTAAATATTTTTATTAAACTATTTAAAATTTATATAAAAATAACATTTTAGCACCCTTCTTACTTGAATATAAGAATATAAATTTATTAAATATAAAAATATAAAAATGAATAGATAAAATATAAAAAAAATTAGTGATTAAAGATCAAATATGTTCTAATAGTATTACCAAAATATGTTCTAATAGTATAGATGTTAAAATACTCACATGTCACTTAATTATAGTTTTATTAATAAACATGTCACTTTTCTTCTAAATTTAACAATTCAGTCACTTAAATATAAGTTTGGTAATAAATATGTCACTTTCCTTCAATTCAGTCACTCAATAGGTTCGGTAACAAACATGCTACTTTTCTTTTAAAAGTAACAATTCAGTCACTCCAAACAAGCCACTCAATTAAAATTTTGTGGAAAACTCTTTCATTAAAATTGAAATGAAGGCCTTGGTATAATGATAATTTTAGTCCCAAAACTTATGCATTCTATTAATTTGATTTTAATTCGAAAAAATTTAACAAACTTAACCATTCGTATTTAAAAATTCCGACACTCCACAATCCTAGCATATCATATGACTACTTATCATACTTCATGCTATTGTCCACTAGTTTGATAAAATATGAGTTATATTTTGATATACAAGCTGTGTAAAAATATTTACACAACACTTAATATTTAAAACATAAAATCTAAAAACTAAATCCCTAATCCTAGCACATTAAATCCTAAACTCTAAACCCTAAGTCATAAATCATAAATTCTAACCATAACCCCTATAACCTAAACCCCTACACCTTAAACCCAACATAAACCCTAAAAATAAAAGACTTGTGTAAATTAATATTTATACAAACTTATATATCGAAGTATTTTTCATAAAATATATAATAAAAAGAATGGGAGTTTCTTGCTCATACTGGACCGGACCCAACATTTAAATCTTAGGCTTTTCGAATTTCAATGACCGAGAAATTAGGTCAAGACTCAGTCCAGACAAGCATTTAAAAATAAGAGGCAACCTCATTGATTTTTATGTTATTTTACTATGTTTGTCTTACTAGCCGATTAATTTGAATAAAGAATTATAAAATTTAATTATAAGAACGTCCTTTCCAATTCAATTTCTTGTATATAAATATACCTATGTCCCTTCCAATTCAATTTCTTGTATATAAATATACCTATGTCCCTTCCAACATTTGTTATTTACAAATTAAATTGCAATGGTTCATTATCATTTTCGTTTATTCATCGTATTGGGAAATTGCGGCTAAGAAATTGGGAAGTAATAGTTCAACACGTATATCGTGAGGGGAATCAAGTGGTCGTTTAGTCGATGGTACGACCAAAAGATCGACTTCCAATGAGGTGGAGTGTTAGATTTTCTACTATTCTCTGGATGAAATTTTATCTCGATTGTATAATGATTGTAACACTCATGGGTAATTAGTTCCGCTTTATCCAAAAAAAAAAAAAAATAGTAATGGTTCATATACATCACAATGGTAGACTAGATTAATAGTATAATTATGTTTTTCAAGATGTGTATCTTGAGAATGACTTTTAAGGATTTTCTAAATATATATAAAATTAAAAACTAAACATATTTATATTTGATATATAGACCATGTTTGGCAATTATCAGATAGCGGATTATATTAGCTGATAGTTGGTAGCTATAGAAGATTATATTAGTTGGTTGTATAAAAGTATTTGGTAAAATGAACTGATAGCTTTTAAATTATTTAAATAAGCAAAATGACATATAAGAACATGATTATATTTGATACTTCTTTTGAATAGTTTATTAGTTATCAATATTTTGTATCTATTAATAATAATTAGATTCTGAAAATTAATTTTTTAATATAACATTACTAAGCATATTTAAAATATCTATATATTAATTTATTATTTATATAATTTTTTAAATAAAATTTAATTAATTATTAAATTTAAATAAAAATATAAATGTGTGAGAATTAAAAGAAAAAAATAATAGCTTACAAATGTCACAATGTAGATACGTGAGGGTAGAGAATTAAAATAGAAAATGTTAAATTTAAGTTACTTGAAGATTTTTATATTTGTAAAAGGTAAAAGGATCTTTATAAATATTATGTCAAAATCTCTAATTTCAAAAAACTCATATTAGCAGTTTTTCAAAATTAGAGATTTTACAATAATCCGTTATTCACCAAATATTTAAATTAACAGATTTGACCAATCAAAATTCTAATTTTAACTCAAACTGCTAATTTTAGCTCAAACCGCTATTTACCAAACATAACCTCATATCCGACATTTGTCCAAATAATATAGTTAGAAAGTGAAGTAATAACTTTAAACCCAAGGAATTAGCACTTCAAACACGTATGAAAACGGCATCTCTGATAACAGTACTCTGCTTCAAATTTACAGAAAATGAACCGTCTCAATCTATCACAATTATCCTGGTCCACCGTCTGTACCTCCTTTATCTGGTATTTATCATTTGTCATAACCTTAACACCAGTTTTCCCAGCAATGATAACAGAGGTAGCCATCCCCAAAACAACCCATGTTCCACTACACCTTCCCACGCAGAAATCTCTTTCCCATGTTCCACTACACTTACCTTGTCATGCTATGCACCCGGAACCACTAAGACATCAGGTCGTGCATGACACTTACCCGGGACCACTAAGACATCAATCTATCGGTCATTCGAGAAACAATGATCATCGTTCAAATTTTGTCATCGTCCTCATCTCGAATCTAGTGGCGGTGTGTGCCACTAGACCGTCATTCGCTGATAACCACCCTTGGCCACAAGCTTTGAGTCTCTTCTCCTCCACGCGTCGTCGTCGTTCTTTCTCTGGTAAGGGATTGTTCAAATCATATATTATTTTTGTTCTATTTTTTGGCATTGCCGCTGTCGGTCACCGCCGTCTCCTCCCCTTGTCGCTGCTGGTGTCGTTTTCTCCCTAGCACTCAACTTTGGTCATGTGTCATAACACACAAAACCCTAATTTCCTAAACCTAGCCCAAACCCATTAGAAACCCAATAACCACTATAACCCAATTCTTTTAATTTTTTTTAGCCATCCATTTTGAGGGTTCTATTCAACCTAAGCCCAATTCGGATGACCCATTAAGGTGACCCTAACCACGGAGCCACCAAGTCTGACCCAAGTATGAACAAAATTGGTCCAATCCGACCCGTTTCAGCCTAACCCGACTTGGTTTAAAGTTTCAACCGGTCCGTCGGCCCAAGCCCAAGTTTGTTTAACCTTTTTAACAAATGTTTTCGACTTTTCTATTTATCACACTCGTTCTTCCTAATTCGTCCGTTTTTTATCCCAAAGCTTCAATCTTACTTTTTGCACTAAATATTTTGTTTGAGAAGATTAAATCATACTTAGAATTCTAATATTTACGTATATGTTTTGAAGGTTACCATTCTTGCCCGGATCCCCCTTCGATCATATCTGTTCTGGTTTCTATGACTAGGGTCATGCGTGAGTATTAACTCTATTGGTTAAATTAAATATGCTTAAGGTTCTGGTGGTGAAGGTTTTAATGTTGCAAGATCTCGTAGGACTACCGATCATGGAAAACAGCACGGGTAGGAAGCTCGTTAGCTATAATTGCTAGAGGTGTGTTCCTCACACTAGTGCTACATTGTATGATGTTTGACTTGATGATTGTTATGATGCTATATTGTTTGATAAGCATTCTTGTTGATCTATGATATGTTTCTTATGTTAAATTACATTGGATTGCCTTCGTGGGTGATTGAAAATAATATGTTTGTTTGAATAGCATGCTCTTTGGTTATATGCTTATACGCATGTCTAAACCCTATGAATTATGTCATGATATGATATATATGAAAATCTAAATTTTGATGTGACTAGTCTTGACATGTTTTGTATTTATTATGATATCATGAATTATGTTAGGACATGCATACATCATACTTGCTATGCCATTATTGAGTTTGGGTTGTAGGAGGAAGTTATGTGCGGCTCTCCCAGATTGTGGGCTAAAACTACTATTTGTTGCAGTTCTCTTGAAGCCAGGTATTTATTCCCAATTTACTCGATAAACCCGCTATTTGTTGTAGTTCTCTTGAAGCCGAATATTTATTCCCGATTCATTTGATAAACCCGCTATTCATTGCGGTTCTCTTGAAGCCGGGTATTTATTCCTGATTCATTTGATAAATCCGCTATTTGACGGTGAATTTAGGGGAGCCTCTACTCTTGGTGAGTAGTCGTTGGGTAGTTAGGATTTATTAGCCGCAACTTCATGCATCTCATCATGATATTGATTAACTCATATGTTGGTTGTATGGTTGCCTTATTGCTTGTTTGCACTATGAGGACACACTGGGCTCTATAGCTAATGCTTTTATTTTCCCCTCTCCGATTGCAGTGGATGTTAGGCTTGGTTGGTACTGGAGGAACGACGAGCTTTATCACATTTTGTTATTGTACGTTTGTACTGACTTTGTTCGTCATCTTTTGTTAAAGGTGGTATGGATATTTATATTATGGGTTTTCTTATGTAAATGGACTTTGGACTACGTGTTTTAAGATTTGGATTTAACTTTGTAACTTCAGATGCCATGGCTCGCCACGTCATCTATGGTCTCAACCAATAAAAAACATCAATTTCATTAAAAAATTTGATGTCATCTTTTTACTAAGTGAATCTACAATTGGTAAAACGTGATTTTTAATTTAATTTACAGTAAATCTAAGTGAAGATTCACTTAGTAAAAAATGACATGGAAAAATTTAATGAAAAAAGATATTTTTCATTGGTTGGGACCGAGCCAGGCCTATGATATAATTTCTTCAAAGACAACAGAATATGCCATTGGCCAATTAATTCAAATTGGATAGTACCAAAGTCTATTATGAGGTGATCCTCTCAACTCAATTTATTCCATTCACAACGAACCTTTTCTCTTGCTTATGGGACATAATACCTCAAAGAAAAATCTATAAATCTTAAAGACCTAGTCTTCAACTCAAAGGTTATAGCAACGAAGGATGACAGGTTTTCAGAGATAGATGACTGGATGCGATAACCCGAAATCATGTTTGAAGCACTGTTTCAAATGCGAAGCTTCTTGCTCGGTGTGGCCTCCCCTGTCGATTGGTGCTGTGAAGTTCAATGTTGATGGTGCGGCAAAGAATGGAAAAGAAGGGTGTGGGGTAGTGCTTCGCAAAAACGAGGGTGTTATTCAAGCATTCTTTTCAGGTCCAACGTTAGGCTTGGGATCTGATTTTGCTAAAGTTGTTGCAACTAATATAGCTTTGGAAGTGTTTGTAGAGGCCGGGCACTAGTGGATTCTGAACTGACACAAGCCCTATTAAGCATAAGTAACACCATCTTTACCCGCAGTGGAAGACCTTTAAAGGATGATTCATCCTCGTCTGAAAGAGACCAGAATGAGAAATCGAATTCTCTCACCATGACTGGAAAATAAACATCTTCACCAGAACGAGAAGCATCATTGCAGATTTTGGACAACTACAAGGACTAAATTGATGGATTTGAAAAGGTTGTCAAAATTAGTGCGATTATTGATGCTATGTCGTTTAATTAGATTTATTCTTTCAAATAGATAACTTCAAACCCATGCGGACCATTGATTCTTAAAGCCAATTGAAATACCTTTGGCAATTACATCCACTAAATATTATTTGGCAAACAAACAAAACTAATTGTTATCTAAAAAAAGACAATGACAAGTTCAAACCCATGCGCCACTATTGGTATGTGTTAGCTAATAAAACACTATATTTAGTTAAACAGAAGAATGCTATGTTATATATATAGCTCAGTCTGTGCATCAACTTTCATGTATTAGAAAGTAGATAAACAAATAAAAGGGTTGTGATCCTTATTTCCTCAACGTAAGGATCATATGGAGATTCATGGAATATTCCTCCTTTGTTATCTCTTTCTTGCACTCGGAGTTGGTGTTGATGGCTTCCCGATGAATGATTTGATAACTAAATTGCCGGGACAACCAGATGTTAATTTCCGGCAATTCGCCGGGTATATTGACGTGGATGATAATGTTGCTGGCCTGAGTTTTTTTTACTATTTTGTGGAAGCTGAAAATGATCCCATGAATCGACCCCTCACAGTTTGGTTAACCGGAGGTTAGTTCTTGTTCTTCTTCTTCTAAATCACACCTTCATAAATATAACTTACTATACAGAAATAATAACGTAATCTTATTCAGGACAAGGGTGCTCTTCAGTTGGAGATGCGTTCTCAAGTGTTGGTCCTTTTATTACAACAAAAAATGCTCGTGGTCTCGACAGAAATTTATTTTCTTGGAACAAAGGTTGCCTGGTCTAGTTTTTAAATGTGTTTAACTGCTGGAGTGTTTAACGTGATAGGATATGATATGATGTATGTGGTTTTAATCATGTATAAATGTTGCAGTGTCAAATCTGTTGTTCATCGACTCTCCTATTGGAGCCGGATGGTCATATTCAAATACAAGCGGCGATTATAATCACGGAGATAATAGTACCAGTAAGATGACAAGATACAATTTTGGATTTAAAATCAAATATTTCAGACATGTTACGAGAATTGTCGTTTGTTTCTTTCTTACAGAAAAACGCTTGGTTACCTTCATGCAAAAATGGTATGAAACATATCCAAGTTTCAAGTCCAGAGATCTGTACTTGGCTGGATCAAGTTATGCAGGTTCAATAAACTTGACCTAACACCACTTACAGATGCAGTACATGACAATATCTCATGTTCATTAGGTTGGTGGGTTCTTATTCTCAGGACATTACGTACCCAATTTGGCTAATGCTTTACTTGATGACAACAAGCAATCCAAGGAATTGAAATTCAACGTCAAAGGAATTGCTGTAAGTACATAATTTTGTTCTATCTGAATTACCATTTTCAAGTATGTATTTGCTTATGAATATTGTTTTTAACAGCTGGGGAACCCACTGCTCCGAAGAAAGCTCGACATTCTAGCAAGAAACGATTTCTTCTACACTCTAGGGCTGGTTGACTCTATGGCGCACGACGAAGTCAAGAAGAAATGCAATACCATTGACGAATACAATTACTTTTCCAAATTCGAAACCAACTGGACTCACACTTGCCAATCGCTTTTGGAATATTCCCCTTTCATGAATTACAATCCTGTTTATGAATCTGCTTATTATGCCAATGCCAAACTCTTTGATGCCATTCGTGATCCTTGTGTCTTAAATTTCACGGATTTGGGCTTGGGCAACGAGGTTTACATTTATTTTCAAAGTTGTTCGTTTATATATCTATGAGATGGATGTTGAACTTCTTCGATTTTTTTCCAGCTTACCAAGGTCAGTAAAGGAGTAGACATGTGCACTTTCATAAGGCCGGAATTCTATTTTAATCTCCCAGAAGTTCAGAAAGCTTTCCACGGGAATCGAACCAATTTGCCATATCAATGGAAGGGTTGTCAAAATAAAAAGTAAGTTTGCCTCGTAACATATACTTTTGTCCAATTCTTTCATACAATCACTTTTAAGGTTCTTTACCTCCGACGGAAACCATTGATCTTAACCTCCACCAAGTCACATCTCATTTCAATCGATGCAGGGATAAACTTAACTACAATGAGAATGATAAGAACCGTGACATGCTTCCCGTGCTTAAAAGTCTTCTTCAACAATCCGTTCCCATCACAATATTCAGGTTGCCATTTAATTCATCTCCTTTAGCTGTGCGTTCAAGAAAAATAGTAAAACTCAACTGCTCCAATGTTACAGTGGAGATGTAGACGGTACGGTACCAGCAACTGGAACCTTACAACATTTATACAAATTGGCTGAGGAGATGAACATCAAATCGACAAAGGCAGAAGCTTGGAGTCATGAAAACAAGGTTCTTTTCTATAAGCATTTAATTTTATTTATATACGTATATATGAGTGTATTTATCATAATTTAAGTTGTTTAATTTCAAATATTGAGCAGGAAGCAGGGCAGAAGTATTCATTTGGGGACTTATTGACATTCTTCACGGTGATAGAAGGTGATCATCATGTTACATTTTCTAAGCCATCCGAAGCGCTCTATATTTTCACAAATTTCACAGTTAATCGAATGCACTGAGACAAGCAATGAAACCTGCAGAGTTCATGACCAATCCGTCATTCATCGAAACATGATTGTCGTGGTTGTAATAATTTGTTCTGATATGTATGTGAGCAAGAGATAACTGAGAATACATGACTCTTCTCTCTCGATATACCCTTTCCCTTTTTGTTTGCGTTTTCCAGTGAGGCTCCGACCATCTCCTTGTTTTGATCCGTGCTTAGTTCTGTCCTTCCTTTGGTGTTCTCTATCGAGTTGTGAACCCAGGTTCAAAATCTTGCTCAGCAGCAGCGTGCAATCAATCGGTGAACCAAATTTCCACTAGTGCCTTTTGCTGCCATTGTTATTATTATCATTATAGTTATTAAAAAGAAAACGTTTTGTCCTTACTACATTTCCATGCTTACTGTCATTTATTGTTATTATATTAATTATATACAATTAATGCTTTTATATATATTACCCATTTATCATATATATATATATATATATTACTAGTATATTTATTATAAATATTTTGAGGCTTACGTGCTACTGAATATTTAATATATATATATATATATTTCATGATTACTAAGTATGAAATTTATTATTGTCTACTTTATTTTATTATATAATAGCTAAGGGATTATTACATGATAGAATTAGGGAAGTTACCTTGACCCGAATCGTTGTTTTGATCTATAGTTTGTTAGGAATCGACTCAATCCGTTACCGTTTCGTCAATTTGAACTTGAAAATCAAGTTATATGTATTTGGTCTTTAAGAGAATTGTATATTGGATTTTGACATGAGTTATTATTATGTTAAAGGTGACTACGACTCTCTTGGTGAGACCAACGACTTACCTACATCTCCACTCGTTCGAACCGTCCATGCACGTGCTGCGAGATCTACACGTGAGTAATATTTGGATTAGTATTTGTGATTTTAGTCGGTGGCATAGTGATAGATATTAATATAGGGTTTATATCGTAGATTCCGATTCAGCTAGACCCGAACGTGAGAGGCGTTCTTCCCGACGTTAGAGCTAGTGTTGCTTAAGGTGTGTCTCTTCCTATGCTATATCATTTATGTGCTTTATGTTATGCATGCATGTTGTATATGTGGCTGACTGAAAGATCTGTGAATTATGGTATATTTTGTATGATGGCATGACACGCATCAAATATCAGAATCGGACTAAGATAATATGAGATATATATTGTATGCACACGGATTAAATTAATAGATCGGATATACTCTTGGATTCAGAAAATATAAATCGGAACATGTCATATCATTTGGGTTTGGAAACTGTACAGGGAAGTTCAGTGGGTTCACCCTTCGGGCTGAATTCCGCTTCGGATCAATGCTCCACCTTTGGGTCGTTCCACTTCGGATGGTGACGATGTAGTTATAGTGGTTCTGGGGAACCTTACTCTTCGAACGGTGTATGGAGATGGGTGCATGACAATACATTTTATGTCTCTTATTAAATGCATGTGTATTGAGATGATTATTGAACTATACTTGTTATTCGGATTTCTGTTATGCATTTTAACTGCACTTTAGAGACACACTGAGCTTTATAGCTTACTCCCCCTTAGTTTCTCTTTTAGATTCTCAGGCTTAGGCGTACGATACTTGGAGGATTTTCGTATCATTAGACTTTATCTTATTTTACAATATGGTTACTCAGACATTTGGTTTTATCTATTATTATTATTTTGGATATTTTGTATTTGAGACGGGACATTTTAATTATTTGAGACTTATTGGTTTGACATGCATTATTTAAATTTCTTTCGAATTTTGTAATAACTTTTTGAAATTTTTCTAAACAATTACGTTTTAATTAATTGATATAATTTTGTGGTTTCGATCTTTATAATTATGTTGCAATTTGAATTATTAAACCTAAAAATCTTTCTTGAGGGACAAGTTTTTCAAACTTAACGTCCAAGATTCAACTTAAGAAATTAGGTCAAATTTAAGAGGTTACAATCCTTAAGTCTCTATAATTCATAAGATTTTGACGAGCTTCAAGAAGATGAACACAAACCGTCGTGAAATCCAGTATCGGGTTCGCAAGTCTATTGACGACACTCAAAGCATCCCCTTCAATTATTGCATTCACCCAGCCATGCAAAATAGCTAGCCAAATACCTTCCTGGAATGTAGCAGCCTCTATAGTTTCCGTCGAATGTGCATCTATTTAATTTGATGACGAAACCAACAAGCACGAAACTATCGTGATCCCGAGCCACACCCCCTATAGCAGCCATACCTATAGCAGTGATAACAGCCTCATCGACGTTTATTTTAACACTACCATGTTGGGGTTTGCACCATCGGGGAGGCTGTCGGATCATCGGAGTACGCAGAACACGCGCTTGAGCAAGGCAAAAATCTGTTTGTAACAAGGAAAGCATTATCAATGACAATTGAAGCTAGTTGCAAGATACTTTCGTCTATCTTTTTGTTATGGTGGTTCCAAATGTTCTATAGCAGTACCATAAAACTTGTGAAGCTCTCACCATCTACCATACTTGCATGTGATGATTTCGCAAGAATGAATCTGATTGAGAAGATGAATAGTGAATGCAAAGAGAAAAAGAGAATGAATCTGATTATGAAGCTGTCACCATCTACCATACTTGCATGTGATGATTTTGCAAGATACTCTCTATAGCTTTATTAAAACTACCGTAATATCTTCAACAGAAGATCGACACTTATATACATTGTCAACTAATGAAACAGTTAGAAAGGTGGGTTCTAACAGAAGTGAATGTCTCTTCAAAAGCCAATTGTATTTTGACCTTGTGTAACACCCTCAAATACGGCTAGTAGTATAGCTTATAAGGATTAAAGGTTTAATTGAGAAGTTTTAAAACTTTTGGGCCAAATTCAAAATTTCAAAATCTTTAAGGACCTTTTTGAAAATTTCCCATTTTGCTTCAATACTAAAAAATATAAAATCTAGAAATTTTGGAAACTTGGACTTGCAACCTCTTAATTCCTTTCTAAGCACTTGCCATTTCAACTACTTTGATTTTAATTTAAGCGTTGGGTATTAAATTTCTTAAGTTATTTTGTGTTTGAATCCTCTTAAAATAAAAAGGATATAAAAATTTGATTGTTGAGGATTGATGTGACCTCCAACACTTTAAGTATCATCCCACGTTTTCGCCATTGAGCCAAGGCTCCAAATCTATCATTTTTTGCCCTATTTTTATATTTAAACCTTATTTTGGCCCAACCCTAATATTAGAGTATAAATATATATTTTTCTCTAACTTTGGCTCATTTTAAACATTTTGTTTCTAACCTAGTTGTTTTGTATCATCTTTATTCTCTTCCCCTTTGTGATTTTCGACCGTCGCCACCCCACATTCGTCCGCCGTCGCCCCACCTTCAGCCGTTGTTGCTTCACCGTTGACCGGTGTCGTGCCTCACCAAAATGTTCGTCTCGGTGTCCCCAACAAAATCCCACCATTGCATGTTCGATTTCGGCCACCGTTGTTGAGAAAAAGGGGAAATTTGATCGACCTACCCTTCATCGTCACTGCTGTTTCTGTCAGCCGTTCGAGAAACGGTGACCACCGTTCGACTCCCCTCACCGTCCTCGTCTTGAATCTAGTGGCAGTGTGAGCCACCTCCCCACTATTCGCCGGGAAACATCACTGTTGGCCACGAGCTTTTCCTCTTCTCCTCCACGCGCCTTCGTCTTGTAACACCCTCAAATAGGGCTAGTATAATTGCTTAAGGATTAAAGGTTTAATTGAGAAGTTTTAAGATCTTTTGGGCCAAATTTAAAATTTTAAAACCTTTAAGGACCTGTCTGCAAAATTCTTATTTTGCTTTGATGCTCAAAAATATAAAACCTTAAGATTATGGAAACTTGAACTCACAACCTCTTATTTCCTTTTCACAACCCTTGCCATGTCAATTGCTTTGATTTTATGATAAGTGTTGGGTATTAAATTTCTTAAGTTAAATTGTGTTTGAATCCTCCTAAAATAAAAAAGATATGAAAATTATGGTTGTTAAGGTTTGAACTTGTGACCTCTAGCACTTAAGCCTTATCCCACATTTTTGCCAATGAGCCAAGGCTTTAACTCTATCATATTTTGCATTCTTTTTATATTTGAAACTTATTGTGGCCCAACCCTAATATTAGAGTATAAATACATATTTTTCTCCAACTTTAGTTCATTTTAACCATTTTAGTTCTAACCTAGCCATTTTGTGTCATATTTTTCTCTCCCCTCTTTGCAAAATTCGGCCGATGTTGCTCTCATCTCCGGCCATTGTTACCTTACTTCGGCCATCGACCGGTGCTGTTTGAGGCATCGGTTACACCAAAACATTCGTATAGGTGCCCCCAATAAAACCTCACATTGCATGTTTGATTCTATCCACCGTTGTTGAGATAAGGGTGAAAAACTGACTGGCCAACCTTCATCATCGCTGCCGATTCTGTCTGCCATTCGAGAAGTAGTGGCCATCGTTCGACTCTTCTTTCTTCCCTCGTCTCAGATTTTGTGGTGGTGTATGCCACCGCCCCATCGTTCACCAGGAAACGCCCTTGGCCGAGAGCTTTGCTTTCTTCCCCTCCTTCACGCATCGCTGTCATCTTTTAATCTGATAAGCAAATCATTTGAACCATTTTATTTTTTTGTTCTTTTTTTCAATTTTTCAGCCTTGCGCCGCCGTCATCCTCTCCTTGTCATAGGCGCCGCACCTTCAACCCTAACCCTCATAATTTTTGGTCATACCATAATATGATAAAACCCTAATTTTTCTAAACCTAGACCAAACCCTTTAGAAACCCAATAAACCCCTAAAGCCTAATCACTTAATTCCTTAGTCATATTTTTTATTGTTGTTGGGCTCTATCCAATCTAAAACCCAAGTCAATGACCTAGGTTTGACCCAAACAGATCCAACAAAACTCAACCCGACCCAGTTTGATCCAACCTGGTTCGACTTGATCTGGTCTTATTCGACCTGACCTGATCCTGTCCGATCCGACCTGGCCCTTCGACTTAAGTTGGCCCATTTGACCATTTTGACCCCCCGAATTCATTTTTCGCGCTCGTTTTTCCTAAATCATCTATTTTTTTGATCCTAAAGCTCCAATCTTACCTTTTTACACTAAATATGTTGTTTATGAAGATTTGTTCATGTTTAGAGTTCTAATAATTGCGTTATGTTTTTTAGGTGATCGCTCTTGTCTAGATCCCTCTCCGATCATATCTGCTCTGGTTTCTACGGCTAGGGTCACACATGAGTATTAATTCTATTGGTTAAATTAATTAGGCTTAAGGTTTTAGTGGTGAAGGTTTTCATAATACAATTATTGTAGGGTCGAATGTTACAGGATAGAGTGGAACTATAGATCATGGAATGCAGCATGAGTAAGAAGCTCGTTAGCTATTGTTGCTAGAGGTGTGTTCCTCACACTAGTGATACAATATTGATGTTTAACTTGATGAATATATGATGCTATGTTGTTTGATGAACATGCTTGTTGATCTATGTTATGCTTCTTATCTTAAATTACATTGGATTACCTTCGTACATGGTTGCTAATAATGTGTTTGTTTGAATATCATGCTCTATGGTTATATATGTATATGCATGTCTAAACCCTATGAATTACGTCATGGTCTGATATATGAAAATCTAGATTTTGATTTGACTAGTCCTGACATGTTTTGTATTTATTATGAAATTATGGATTATGTTATGACATGCATACATCATACTTGCTATACCATTTTTGGTGTCGGGTCGTAGGAGGAAGTTATGTGTGGTTCTCCCTGATTGGGGTCTAAAATCGCTTTTTGTTATGATTCTCTTGAAGTCAGGTATTAGTTCCCAGTTCATTTGATAAACCCATTATTTGTTGTGGTTCTTTTAAAGCTAGGTATTCATTCCCGATTTATTTGATAAATTTGTTATTTTTTATGGTTTTTTTGAAGTCGGGTATCACTCCCGATGTAACGCCCCAGTCGAAGGGGTTACACCCGATCTATTTGATAAATTTGTTATTTGATGGTGAGCTGTCGAAAGAAGGCTTAGTGAACCTCCACTCTTGGTGAGTAGTTGTTGGGTAGTTAGGATTTATTAGCCGCCACTTCATACATTACATCATGATATTGATTGTCTCATATATTGGTTGTAGATTGCCTTATTGCTTGTTTGCATTATGAGGACATACTAGGCTCTATAGCTCATGTTTTTATTTTTTCCCCTTTCAGATTGCAGTGGTCGTTAGGCTTGGTTGGTACTAGAAGATCGACGGAATTTATCACGTTTTGTTATAGTACGTCCGTAATGATAATTGGTTTTTATCTTTTGTTAAGGTGGTATGGATAACTATATTTTGGATTCTCTTATAGAAACGGACTTTGGACTTCATTTTTTAAGACTTAAATTAAACTAGAAATTTGGGATGTTATGGATTTTTAACTAAACTATGAAATGCATGCTTTGTGTTATTTTTTTGACGTTATCTATTTTAAATTATTCTCACTTCTTTTTGAATAACAAAATTGGCTATTGCAAGTAAATTAATGAAATTTTCAAGTATGAATTTTGTATATCTTCTAAATAGCAGAATGTGGCCTCCTTGATTTGGTTGTTTCGTCTTAGCCAGGTAAGGGGTGTCCCATTTAGGTGGTATTCGAGCCTTAGGTTCTAACACTCGGACTGTGAGGCTCGCTAAAGTCAAAACAACAAAAGTAACAGATAAAGTTTGCAGATTTTGGCATACATTGAAATATTTTTGGGTTTTGGGTAAATATCTTCCTTTAAATCCATACCACCACATATTTTCTATTTGAATTTTGTTTATTCGAGACTGCGGAACCAATCTGACAATATTTTTCTTGTATTGTAGATCTTGAGTGGAGTTAATGGGTACCCCTAGAGGTCGTAGAAGCCGTTGTTCTACTCGAGGTCGATCGCGTAGAACTGCTGACTTCGAATTTCTATCAGGTCTCAAGTAGATTCGCATTATGAGTGAGTTTTTGATGAGCTTGTAGAGAAGGCTAGAGCAGTGGAGGTTGTTGAGAACCTTATTAAGGAGCACGAAAGACAATAGAGAGAGCTGTCCAAGAGGTTTTTTGGTTACTTAGGTCATTCACGATCATCTTCTTGCCCAGGTAAAAGAGCTAGGGCTATGGCAGCTTAGCAGAGTCAGTCTGGGTTTGGATCATCAGTTCAGACAGCTACACATGTTGGTTCTGAAGGAAACTCTGATGGTATGCCTTTTCCTATTTGTTCTTTTTGTTGTCGACATCACCCTAGGGAGTGTAGGATGAAGGCAGTTACTTGTTTTAAATGTGGGTTTGGCAAGCACTTTTTGAAGGATTGTTCTCAAAATTATGGTTCATCTCAGGCACCTTCTAGATCATAGAGTTCAGTACAGACGCCTTTCAAGGGTCGTGGTCAGGGTTGGCCCTGTAATTTTGGTTTTACTATGAAATCTACTAGTAGGGGTCGACCAGCTCAGGGTAGAAGACATGCTAGATCTGATGGTAGGTAGCCAAGTCTAGTGTATGGATCTCAGACTCTTGACGAGTGTAATGCTCTGAATATTATTGCAAGTACTTTATTTATTTATCTCCTTACTTTTCACTCCTTGATAATGGTTCCACTCATTCTTATATTAAAAGCACTATTATTGGCAATTTGGATATTCCTGCTGAAAACACCAAGCATCCTATTAATGTTCAAAGTCTTGTGGGAAAATCTATATTAATCAAGCCTATAGGAGATCTCATCTTGTGGTTTAGAGTGAGATCTTTTCGGCTGACCTGATGGAACATCCCTTCAAGGGGTTTGATCTTATTCTTGGCATGGATTGGTTGACCGAGCATTAGGTTAACCTTGATTGTGGGTTTAAGAATATGACTTTGAAGACTTCAGATTATCATGAGGTTACACTAATTGGTGAATGGAGAGGATCACGACTAATGTTGTTACCGCTCTCGCAGCAGAAAGAATGACCATTAGGGGAAACGAAGCATTCTTGGCCTACGTCTTGGATTCTCAAAATTTTAACCTTGGGGTAGTAGAGATTCGTGCAATAAAAGATTTTTCAGATGTATTTCCAGGGGAACTACCTGGTTTACCACCCCATAGAGACGTTGAGTTTGTGATTCAGACTTACGAGGGCTCTGTACCGGTGTCTGAGGCACCCTATCGTATGGCACCTAAGGAGTTAAACGAGTTGAAGGTCCAATTACAGGAGATTCTTGACCGTGGTTTCATTCGATCCAATATTTCACCTTAGGGAGCTCTAGTTATATTTTTCAATAAAAATGGTGAGACCTTAAGGCTGTGTATTGACTACCGAAAGTTGAATAAGATGATGGTGAAGAACAAGTATCTCTGCCCTGTATTAATGACTTGTTTGACCAGATTAGAGGAGCCACTAATTTCTCTAAGATTGATTTATAGCCGGGCTACTACCAGCTTAAGGTTAGGGATTGTGACGTCCATAAGATAGCTTTCCGTACTAGGTACGGTCACTATGAGTTTCTGGTGATGCCTTTTGGCTTGAGTAATACCCTAGCAGCCTTTGTGGATATGATGAATCGGATGTTTCAAACCTATTTGGATCAGTTTGTTATGGTATTTATTGATGATATTCTAGTCTATTCTAAGACTAAGCCAGAGCACGAGGAGCACTTGAGGACTGTTCTCCAAACTTTGAGGGAGCATAAGCTATTTTCTAAGTTCAGCAAGTGTGAGTTTTGGCTCAGAGAGGTAGTATTTTGGGGGCACATTGTTTTAGCTGATGGTATTCGGGTGGTTCCGAAGAAGATTGAGGTAATTGTCAGTTGGAAATAGCCCAATAATGTATCTGAGATCCGTAGCTTATTGGGTTTGGCAAGTTATTATCGGAGGTTCATCGAAGGTTTCTCCATTCTGGCAACTTTTATAACAAAACTTTTGAGGAAGAATACCCTTTTTGTCTGGTCTGAGGCTCAACAGTCTAGTTCGAGAGGCTGATGCTCGTCGAATACTGATGCACTTTAGAGCAAGTATACTCGTCGTATCAAGTAATAAAGTGAGAGTAAAGTGTCAAACCTACGAGGATTTGATTAATAACTACGACGTTATCAAACTTAGGAATGTGTTTGCAAGTATGGTTGATTGTTGATTTAATTAAAACTAATTTAACTAATCTAAAGATAGCTATGATAAAGACAAACATCAATAGAGACTTAACAATTAATTATGGAGGTTGGGACTATTGCTAAATATATATGCTTGATTACCTTGATCAAACTATAGTGACAAGTGATACATGTCTGCTT
This sequence comes from Hibiscus mutabilis, assembly GCA_019671005.1. NCBI lineage: Eukaryota > Viridiplantae > Streptophyta > Magnoliopsida > Malvales > Malvaceae > Hibiscus > Hibiscus mutabilis. The sequence continues at coordinate 30,400 of JAGYYJ010001606.1, forward strand.
TAACCCTAAAGTTCTTCATCTACTCAACAGGATTTTCTAATGAACTTCTGACTCTTTCAATGCCTAGAAGTTAATAACATTGAAGTTAAGGTGATACATGTTTGCGTTAACCCTAACAACTTCGTTTAAGAACTCCCATTTAGTCATTGAAACCCTAAACTTATGTCTAATCCATATTAAGACTAAGTTGACATCTTAGCCCTATTGCTCACGTTTTTCTAACTTATCTTTCTCGAATATTAAGCCATATATCAATAGTTAACAGACATCTCTCTAATAGCTTTACAATTAACTATGCATTAAGAACATCAACAAAATAGATGGAGATAAAAGCAACTAAAGCATTGAAATAGAATAATCAAAACATAAAATCCTGGGATGCAATAATCTCAACTAAGAAGTTTAGCTCATGTCTGAGACTAAAACAACCATAATTAAAGTATAAAGTACGACAGTTTATCAAGCAAGAAAAGAAAGAAGCCGAGCGTCCTTGACAAAGCTCCCTATGTGCTGTCTAACTGTGTTGCAAGCCTCCTCTTCGTCGGCCTCTCTCGATGGTGTCATTCGATAAGAAGAATCATCTAACTTCTCCCCAGTGGTTCTCTGCAAGCTCGGACTAGGACTGTCATCTAAATCGCGCTCTCCTTGAAGTAGTGTCCAAGTCTTCCTTATATAGGCGGTGAAACTAGGGTTTTAGTACCCTAAAGTACGCGTGGCTTTATTAAAGAGATCCACTTGTTTTCCGCTTGATTGAATGTTATGTGATGGGGAGAAAGTCTACGTGGGCAAAGACAGATTCATCTCCAACTCATCATGCCTTCTAGGCTCCAGCCATTCTATCTACCCCTTTCCTGCTCCAACAATCCTCCAGCATCCACCAACATTCTACACATACACCACAAAATACCACATTTCCCGTAAAAAGTACCAATATATATGAACATTAAATTACATGTCGTGTAACTATCTATCTACAAGCAAATATGTACAATCTATCCTAAATGCAAACTAAATGAGCTTGAAAACATGCAAAAGACAAGGAATAAGGGCATATAAATGTTGGAGTATGCCCAAAGACCAATCATAAGATGATTGTAAAAGACATATTTATTTTATCATGTTTATTAATATAAAGCCATTATTACTATCTCAGTCATTATTCTGTGCATAAATAAATAAAGTGAATTATAATAAAGTCCTTAGAATAATATGGTTATTCTTAAATGTCCTTAGTCGAGTATTATTGTGGGCATGGACAACAATAATGCATTAAGACTAATATGTAGTTGATTGATGACAAAGTGTTGTCATTGACATGGAGATGTCAAAATCAATACATAAGTATGTTTTAGAGAACGACATACTAGACTGGCCCGCTATGAGCATGTTTCTTGTATTATTATGTGACAGTCACAACATTGCTCATATTGATAACTACATGTATGATCCTCAGACTTGAGATCATCATTATTTCAACATTATGAGTGACATATTTTGATACAGTCAAACGTGTGTCGTAACTAACTAACTACACTATAAATACTGATATTGGATATGTCATAATCTATGTAGCAGGATATAGTTGAACAAGATAGAATTTGTCCCTCATACATAATAGGAGTAATATCACAGGCTGCTTGATTAAGTGGGACTAGAAATGCATGGCCATCCTCGAATAAATTGATATGAGATATCATAGTTATTCGTTTATAGTAGTCTACTCAAGATATCAAGAAATATTAGATAGACTATACAAGTGTAACTATTCCATTACTTGTGTCCAATCAAGATATAAAGGAATGATGTAATACATGAAAAATAGTTAATCACGAAAAGGTTATGTCGAACCACGACTTCCTGTAACTTAGGTAGCAATAATGTATTGCTAGATGCCACTCATTCTTATAATGCTAGAATTGTTCTAGATATTATTTCTAACGTTACATGATCTTACAAGGTTCACACCCTATGATTGAAACGAACAAATATCGCCTAGATAGCATGTGTGCAAACTTGTTGTGCACGAAATTAGTTAAAACCAAAATTATTTTAATTATTGTAACTATAGATAATTTCAGTCATATATATTTTAATACTAGATAATTATTGTAATTATCAAATACTATTAAAATAGAAATATCTCTAAAGAAACCTAATTAAAGTAACAATTAGAGAAGTAAAATATTGTTCGTTTTATTCGGGTAGACTGCGTAGAGGTCAGAACGCTGCTGTGACGACTTGGACTCGACATCTTGACTGGAAAAATCAGATTCTCCTACGTCCCTGCAATTATCAGATTTAATTAAGGTATCGTTTCATCATTTTACACCTCGGATTCGTTCCTTGTACATGGATCGCTGGCGGAATTCGCCGGATAATTTTTTGCTACACCATAAGGTGTACCAGCATTTCCCAACAATAAAATAGGTTAATTAAGCACTCATAAATAACCCCAAACTTGAACTGTTGCTTGTCCTTAAGTGATGCAAAATGGAAGTAAGAAAAATAAAAACAAAAAATAAGAATAGTAAACAGCTCCTAAGTCCTAAGGTTCTACTAAGCTATGATTACAGTGATTCCAAGTTATGTTGTAATAGTAATTCATTCCTCAGATATGTTGATGATAAGCAAATGTATTAGAGCTTACAGTTTTGCACAAAAGATTAAATCTACTATAAGTGCAGTGTGTGCTCAGTTACACGCATTCATCACTTAATGGCCTTAGTGAAGCTTAAGGGTTGCTTTCTTTTTCTGCTTCGGCATATTGTTTTCCTTTTCAACATATTTTACTCCATGTTCTTTTTATGTTTGAAAACTATATCCTTGGGGCTTCAACTCATCACACTAGCTCTTCAGTACTTGAAGATGAATTGGAGCAAACAACCCATCTCTGAGCCCTACGAGAAGTGTTATCCTATAAAGACTTTCATTCACTCTTTGCTAGTACTATTATTCCTACCAGGGAAGTTAAATGGAGCAAACACAACTCACCTAGTGTACTAAGATAGCAAGATGCAAAGAAGAGTGTCCCTCAACAGTTTTGTTTAAATTATCAAGTCTTAATTTATTTTCTTGATTTTTTCATGGAGTTTTGAAGCCTTTATTTTTCTATATTGAGCATTTATGTTAATTCTCTTGATTCGTGATTGAGCATCAGAAAGTCGACATAGAGCATCCCTAAGGTTTCTTAAGTATTAGATTGCATGTAACTTGTGGTTTTTAAGGGCTACAATAGATTTATCATAAAGTTCAAAAACTTGAAAGCTCTTAACACTTTGCAAAGCATCAACATAGATTCATCATAGGAAGTCATAATCAACGAAGCAGCAGTTCCAGAATTAAATGAGTCATGGAAAAAAGAATCTAGCGGACATATTAGGCTATTCACAGTTCTAATTTTTTTAAATTTTTTCCTAAATTTAACCTAATATATATATATATATGGGTATGTAATCCCCAAACTTGAGAAGATCATTATCCCCAATGCAAAAACAAAATAAAAACAAAAAGGCAAAAAATCAAGGAAAAGCAAAATAATTGAAAATATGCACACGAAGAATATAAAATGAAACTAAAAATATAAAAGAAAGGAAAAGAAAATTTAACCCATGGAGTTACTGGGGTGGTTCCCAGATAACAATGTCCTTGCCTTTGTCACGGGTGGACATTTTTTTCTTGGTAGGACGGAAGAAGGCACCAGCATCAATATCTGGCCATAGTCTCCTTCTGCTGGTGGTGATGGGTACAGTATACAAGAGCTACTTAGAAAAAAATTGGGAATTCAATGGGCTCATTGGGTAGAAGCCTCTGGAATAGCGTTTGGAGTTTTGCTTCTCTTTACTTAGTAGTTAAGAAATACAGTTGGAGGGATATACCAAATGTTTCTGCCACAATTCCCTTAATGGGCAGAGAGGTAGACAAATGAATAGTAGAGGGTGCAATATGAGCATAACCTTTTAATTCTTCCACAAGGAATAGAAGCAACCCTTTATGGGCTTCTACAATTGTGTCCCCTTCTTGAGTTGAGACTCTTGCCTAGGCATAGAAGGTCGTGATTAAGTTAGGAAATGGTAGCCCATGAAGTTTGCTTATGGTGGTTGATCCCTCTATGATAGCAGCTTGAATCAACTGTGTAGGGAAAATATTACGCCCTCGGATAAGAGAATCTTACAATCGCATCCGACAGAGGGAAAAAGTCTCCCAGTTAAGAGTAGGCATGAGATGGTTGTTAATTATGTAGGCCCAAAATCTTGAATTAAGCTTCAGTTTCCTCCATTATACCCTCCTATCATGGCTCTTGCCACTCCATTTTGTTCCAAGAACACAGAGTTCCCATAGAATCATAGTGAAGTAATCAGTAGCCTAGCTTGTCATGTGGGTTCTCTCATGGTGGTCGGAGAATTGATAGTGTAGTTCTATTTCATCATTAGAGAGATTTACACATCTCCCTTGAACCAAAACTTGTTTCTCTCCTTCTTGCCCCATATGGGTGTAAAATTCTTAAACCCAAGAGACGTTGATGTAGCCTGGTTGTTGAATGAATGTGTTCCACTTCTACTTCTGAAGCACATAAAGCACATAAAGATCAAAATATTCCTTGTATGTGGTGGTGAATTCCAACCCTTCCTCCTCAAGGATCCCTTATTGGCAGATCAATTCATATATTTGTTGTATGATCTTGATAAAAGAAGCAAGGCATTATCAGATGGCACATGTGAGAGATTTTGGGGGTTGTTGGGTTTTTTGAGGAGGTTTCATTAGAGATAGAGTTAGAGACTGCAGAACCGGTTGCCATCAGGAGATGTATGGCTTCATCAAATGTGGAAAAAGTAGGGATACATCATGGTTGAGAATTGCAATTATGGGAAGTCAAAAGCTTGGCAGCAAGAGGATCATGGATACAGTGGATGAAGCCATATTTGAAATCCCACATGAGGAATACATCAAGGTTTCCTGGTAATTGTTAAATAAAGAGAGAGATCAGAGCCTACATCTCCTTGTATCTCCACACTAATTGCTAATGTGTTTTTATGCTAATTAGCTTATATTGTTGGTTATTGTTTATCCAAGAGTCAGATAGACTCTTCCTAACCTATTGTCTTGATAATTGCCAAAATAAAATAGTAAACTCATAAAAAACACTAAATGCTAAAAGTAAAGGTGCATAAAATTAAAAATGTATAGAAATTAATATTTAATTTTTTAATGTTGGCGCAGCATGTTTATCACGAAGGATTGGTGCTCTATTTTATATCTGCAACCATTGAAGCATCATTCTAGTGTGGCTGAGTTATCGATTCAAAATTGATGCCCTGCTCATGGCTTAAATGATAAATTCTTTTTAGCATTATTAAGCAATCTGATGGACTCTTGTCTTGGCAGATTGCTTTGGTTAGTATTCAAAACATGCCATTTTGTGATAGGAGAAACAATCCCAACTTCGCTCCATTTGATGACTTCTTGCATGAGCATGGTTTTCATGGCTGGTGTAAGCCTTGGTGTGGTTGAGTTACTAAAATCATTAGCAATCAGTGCCCTGTATCTGCACAATTGCACATTTTCACTCTTAGAGTTGGCTAGATGCCAATTTATTGAGTGTTCTTCTTTATTGTCGACTGCATGCATGTTCCCATCAAGCTCTTCCTGTTTCTTTTGCTTCTTATTGGAGGCTATGTTGTTGCAACATATCTTATGCAAATTCTCATCAATTAAGGTTTTTCTCACTTTCCACGAGATGGCATTCCTCATATTCATCCATATAGTTGGGTGTGTTGAAGACGTTGAATGTGATCTTCTTCGTCGTTCATCTTTATAATGAAGTTGCCATTCTCACAATCAATCACGATCTGTTCAGTGGCTAGGAATGGTCTCTCTAGAATGATGGGAGCATTGTCATCAGCTTCACAGTCAAGGATAATAAAGTCTGTCGGGAAGACAAACTTATACACCCTAACTAATACATCTTTAATTCTGCCCTCAGGTCGAATTTAAGATCGATCAGCCAACTAAAGGATCATCGATGTAGTCCTTGCTTTTTTCATTCCTAAATTTTTTAACACCGATTTTGGCATCAAGTTCATACTTTCACTCATATCGTATAAAGCTCAGTCAGAGTAATTATGACCTATCAAGCATAGAATGGTGAAGCTGTCAGGGTCCTTCATCTTGGGTGGCAAATCACTCAGCACAGCCACAAACTCGCAAGTAGTGGTAAAAGTTTCAACCTCACTCACCTTCCTCTTCTTTGTCACGATCTCCTTCAAAAACTTTGTATAAATAGGCATCTGATCAATGGCCTCCAAAAGTGGGACATTGATGTTCAACTGTTTAAGCATATCGAAAAATTTCTGGTACAAGGCATCTTATTTCTGAGCTTTCAATCTCTGTGGGAATGGAGGCGGTGGTCTGGGCTCATGTTGTTTCTTACTAGATGCAGGTGCATCCTTAGTTTTATCTTCATTGCCTTCAGTAGCAAGGTCACTAACTGTATCAGACACATGAGTTGGTTCCTTTAGTGCAGGAGCATCTACGCTTGGCTTGTTTAGAGTAGGATCTACTAGAGAGCTTCCCCCAAACTTGGTTTCTGTCCTCAGTTGCATACTACTACGTAGAGTGATGGCATTGCATTGCTCTACATTAAAGGCCTCGGTGACTTTAGTAACACTAGGTAGTCCGCCAGGTGGTCTTGATTTCAACATCTGAGCCATCTACCCTACTTGAGTCTCTAGAGACCTAATCGAGGTAGTGTTGTTTTGCATGATCGATTGTTGGTTTTACAACATGGCAGCCTATGTTGTGAGCATCTCACTATGATTTTTTAGGTGGGTTGCTTGATCCTTCATAATGACATGGGCAATTTCCATAAAAGATTGATAAGAATTATCAAAAGAATTAGAATTAGAGTTAGAAGCTCCCTGGTTTTGCCTCTAAGTCTTTTAGAATCCAGGAGAGTCAGTTGATGTAGTTGGTTGTTGTTACCTCTCCAAAATTATTATTTTTAATGTCAACCTTACAATGCTTTTGTTATTTTTAAGTGCATTTACCTGCATTAGGATGCTAAAACCATGCATTTGCATAAGGAGTTTAGAGTTTTGTCTATGCAAGTGTGAAGGGTTGTTTTGTTGGCAATTTTACAGGTTTGGCATAGGATTTGGCCCAGAAAAACAACACAGGAAGGAGCGCCAAAGAGAATGCCAAGTGCTATTGGCACAGATGGACCAGACAATGCCAAGCACCGGTTGGTAGAGAAGTGAACTTGATGCCACGCCAAGAAACTATTGGACCCTGAAAAAATAGGAAATGATCAGGCTCTGAAAAGATAGCAATTGGATCAATCTCCGAAAAAATAGCAGATAAGATGGTGCCAAGACTTGTTGGCAGATTCATGCCAAGCTTGGACGCCAAGGCAGCATCGGCAGTATGACGTCAGCCCTAGCCTGGTCAGCTCTCATTTAAATTTGGATAAGATGATAATCCCTTATCCCTTAGGCAGTTGAAATTCAAAATTCAAATGAGGAGCTCATCCTATCCCTTCCCCGCATGCCTATTTAAACACCAACCAAGCTAGACTTTGGAAAAAATATTGGATCATAAGGAGTTGGTGTGCAACGATTGACAACCGGATGCACCTTGGAAGGGTGGTTCGACCAACTTCGCCGAGAAGCCTGGATCTTAAAGGGCTGCATCGAGAGACCCCTTCTATCACATTCTCTCTTTTAAGTTATTTTATCTTGTTTTTAATGATGATGCATTTCAAAAACGTTTGTGGGTTGTTGGTTAAATCCCTCACCGTGAACTAATTTAATAGTTGGTGGGGGATGTTTGCGTTGAACGCTATTTTTATGTTTTAGTTTTTAATAATAAATCTGTCTTGGCAATGTTTTCACTATCGACATACTTTAATATTTCCTAAATACTATGCCAAGCGAGAGCTGGCACTGTTGGCCTATTGTGCTTCAATATCTTAACAGACTTGGGGTGTCAACAATTAAGTTGTTGAATATTAAGGAGAGGAGCTTCGACAGAAGTCGTTCAAGTAGATGAACTTACTTCGGGAGTGAAATCTACCCTTTAGGAGTATAAATTGGATCTTAATCAAATTGGTTTATTTAAAAGCATGCACTATAGAGATATAGGGGTTTTTACATGATCAATTTAGGGCAATGACCATCGAGAGAGGCTTTGCTAATTTTGAATCTGCTCGGCAAACAATGCCAAGACAGATTGATATTAAAGGCTGGCACGGCATGAAAAGCGTGAAAACCAGGCATTCCCTACCAACGCTCATCAATCATTAAAGCACCTTCCTTGCCAACGTCTTTACTTTACTTTCATTCATTTACTTTTTATTATTTTCCAAAATCAACTCCAAATCAAATCACTTTTTTTCTCAAGGCAAGTAACAATCAAAGCAATTGAATTCCAAGACAATGTCTGTGGGATAGATACTCAGCTTACCAGCTGTATTACTTGTAGATCGTGCATACTTGCACACAAAAGACTTATCTTGGTACGTTTTTACACTTTTCCAACACATATCTTTTGCTACTTTTGCCAGCATTTACCTAGAGAGTCCACAAGTTTTTGGCGCCGTTGTCGGGATTGCAACGGAATTGATTGTTTCTTAAAATTTTTACTTGTCTTTCTTTATATTTATTTTTGTTTTTACCTTTTGTTTTTGTTAGTGTATGACCAGAAGCCATCATGTGGTGGACGAGTGGCCATACAATCCGGAAATTAAGAAAACCTTGCGGAGGTTAAAAAGAAGATTTAGAGAGATGCAAAACCAAGGTAATGGAGGGAATGGTGTGGTGAATGTTAAGTGTCTAAAAGTACTATTTTATTCACCTTTTTTATCCATATTATTCTAGACTTAGGCTCATATTAGTTACATTATTATCCATTCATGCATGTTTGCATTGTTTCCTTGGTGGACAAGCTTGATTTCACATTTTGCTGAATTTTGTGGAAAAAAGGGTGTTGTCGATAGTTGTTTTTGTGTGTGTGCAGAATCACTTGCCTAAACAAGGCTGGAACCAGTTGCCAGGGCAGTGCATGAAGGAGATGCTGACGCAGTTGCCAGGGCAATGCATGAAGGAGATGCTGAGCTAGTTGCCAGGGTAATTGTCGATAAGGGATAAGATGATATGGCAGTCGAAATTGATGACTAGTTAAGCCCAAGATGACGTGGAGCAAAGTTAAATCCCAAAGGAGTTTGATTTCCATGAAGAGGTCAAAGAGAAATTAAATCCTAAGAAGATAGGAGAAGATCTAGAAGGAATTTAAATATAATAAAGAATTATATTCTTTTAAAGTATTTAATTCCAACTTAACTTCTTCCTCAATAGAGACTTTGACCTAGCCATCTCCTATTTAAAGGAGACCAAGCCGTCAACTCCAAAGGAAGAGAAAAAATGAGAGATTTCGATTGAAAGAGAGAGCAAAAAGGGAGAGATTTCGACAAAGAGGCTTCAACTATTCTTCATCTTTTTCTTTCTTGTTCAATTAGGTTTATGTTAGGGATTCTTTGTTTTGTGTTTCTTTGGAACCTAGCCATGAACTAAATCTATTTGGATAAGGTTATTGTGTTTTGTGGTTGTGAGAAACAATTGGATTTTGTTTAAGTAATAAGAGTTTGCACTTTCAATTCAAGGTTTACTCATTCTTGGTTTTTATTCTTGTTTGCGAGTGAATTGGGAGAGGATCTCGTAACTCTATCTATTTATCTAATATCGGGAGAGTTAGATTCAAGAAACGAATGAGTATGGTCTTTATTCAATCTATTGATGGTGAAGATTAATCCGACTTAGGAATAAGTTAAGGATTTCAACGGCTAAGAGGAGCGCAAGATTGGTTGTTGTTCACCCTTGATTCACGCAGGGATGTATTGTCAAGGCATGCACAATTAGCTAGAGTTTCAACTTAGGGATAAGAAGAAACCATTGAAGAACACTCTGCCGAACCTTGAAGTTGCTGCCCAGTCGCCCAAACAGTTGCACAGCCAGTTGCCCAGGCAACCGTCGATTAGTTGCCAAGGCAACCCCGTTGTGCAAGTTGCCAAGGCAACTGAGTTGCCCTTGCACTCTTTTACCAAGACAATCCAATTGGCTATCACACCTCAACTCACGATAACCTGGCCTATTCCCTCTCTTTTGATTACATATTCTTTTACTTTATTGCTTTCTAGTTTAGTTGCTAGTTAAACTCCTACAATCTTCTACTTGTGTTCTTTTACTTTTTACAGTGCAAGAGATTAGATTCTTGAAGTGGCACCAATTGCGGAGCACTTATTACGCGCAACAAGTTTTTGGCGCCGTTATCGGGGATTGGCAATAGCAACTTTGTTTTTATTTTCTTGCACTTTTTATTTTTCTTGTTTAAGATTCAAAGGGTTAACAAACTTTGGTTTTGCATTGGTATATGACCAGGGCGAGACCGATTAGACCAGAATACCCCTTTGATCCAGAAATTGAACGAACCTTGCAAAGACTCGGCAAAGGTTAAAAGTAGCAATGGCTAATCAAGACGGCAATATGAATCAGGATGTTCCAGTAGGAGGAGGAGTGGTTCTTGCACGAAACAGAACTATTCGAGACTATCTTGAAGGACTCAATCCAGGAGTTGTCACACCTGAAATTGAAGCTGACCACTTTGAGTTGAAACCGGTGATGTTCAATATGATCAACACAATTGGTCAATTTGGTGGCTCAACAAATGAAGATGCACGACAACATCTTAAATCTTTCCTTGAGATTTGCAATTCACTCAAAATACAAGGAGTCACCCCCGATGTTTTACGACTAAGATTATTCCCCTATTCACTGAAAGATAGGGCGAAAGCATGGTTGAATAGTATTTCTGCCAGGTCAATAGGATCTTGGACCGATCTTTGTCGTGATTTCCTTGCTCGATTTAATACTACAAATTTGACTGATAAGCTTCGTAACAAAATTACTTCTTTTCGACAGGCAGATGATGAATCCATGTACGAGGCTTAGAAGCGATATAAAGAACTTCTACACAAATGCCCCCTACACGGATTCCCAGTGTGGACACAAGTAACAATGTTTTACAACACTGTGAATACACTAACAGGGATGATGCTAGATGCCTCGGCAAACAACATACTCCTAGATAAGTCGGAAGCAATGCAAATTCTAAACAGGCTTGCCAAGAATGATTATCAATTCCTATATGCTAGAAGAGGGGGAGTTAGACGCCAAACCACAATACATGAACTTGGATCATCAGACTCAATTTCGGCACAATTGGCCACTCTAACCAAGATGGTCCAAAACATGCAGAAACCAAACAACACACTAGAGGTCAAGGTAATGGATTTCTTTTGTGAGTTATATATTGGTAACCATGATTCTTCTGAATGTATGCAGAATCCAGAATCCAGCTTTTATGTGGGGAATTACAACTGGAACAATAATGTGATGTCCAATACATACAATCCAGATTGGAAGAAGCACCCGAATTATTCATGGATTAATCCCAATAATGCTCTAAACCAGAACAATCAGAATGCCCAAGCATCGGGATTCTAGAAAAATATGCCACGGTAACAGTTATCGCAGCAACAACCGACATAAGAGGCAGTAATCAAATCATTGAAAAATCAAGTCGGACAATTTGCTCAAAACCGGAATACTAGACCGCAAGGAGGTTTACCTAGCGATATTGAAGTCGCAAGAGGAACTAGCCATGAGCAATGTAAGGCGATCACCACTAGAAGTGGCCAACAACTTAAAGAGGCTCAAGCTCGCTCATCAAACAAAACTCCACAAAAAGAACAAGACGAACTCAACGGCAAAGCCTCAGATGCTGAACCAAGAATTGCCGCGGTAACCTACAATAAGCATGCTCGGCAACCAACGATAAGGATGCCGCAGCAACCAACGATAGGCACGCCACAGCAACCCCAGTTGACGATGCCTCTACAACTCTAGTTGCCCCGGGAATTCCATCAATCAGGTTCCAGACCAATGAAAGGATCGAAGATATCCGAGTTCCACCACCATTCCCACAAAGGTTGAAGCTACAAAAGCAAGAATATCAATTCAAGTAGTTTCTTGATATCCTAAAGCAATTCCACATCAACTTGCCATTTGTTGAAGCAATTGAACAAATGTCGAACTATGCCAAGTTTTTTAAAGACATTATGTCCAATAGAACAAGGCTATGAGAGTTTGAAATAGTTGCCACAACAGAGGGATGCATGGTCATGTTGCACAATCGCATGCCACCCAAGTTGAAGGATCCCAGAAGTTTCACAATACCCTGTTCCACTGGAAACCACTATGTTGGGAAAGCATTATGTGACCTTGGAGCCAACATAAACTTGATGCCTAAATCGGTTTTCTAGAAACTAGGAATCGGGAAGGCAAGACCTACAACAGTTATGATACAGCTAGCCGACAGATCCTATGTGCATCCAGAGGGAAAAATCGAAGACATACTGGTAAAATTTGATAAATTTATTTTTTCCCGCTGACTATTGTTTTGGATTGTGAAGCAAATGAACATGCACCTATCATTCTCGGGAGACCCTTCCTAGCGACAGGGAGAACCTTGATCGATGTTGAAACGGGAGAACTCACAATGAGGGTGAATGACCAACAAGTTAAACTAAATGTGTTCCAAACACTAAGGCATGCCGATGATCCGAAAGAATGCCAACTTCTTCATGCCACGACAGAGTTTAACTTCGATGAGGAATTTAGTTGCCTCGGCAACTACATTGCCGATCAAGAGGAACCTAAGGAGTACGAAGAATCGATTGATGAGGAACAACAAGAAGAGGAAAATTGGTTAGTCAATCGACCAGGTACATACTTTGAACCACTGGATTACTCAGGTAAGGAAGGTAAACTCGAAAAGCCCTCAATTGAACAACCACCGATTCTTGAGTTGAAACAATTGCCAGGGCAACTAAAATATGCTTACTTGGGAATCGATAATACATTACCTGTAATTATTTTCTCTAAGTTACAGCCTGAGTAGGAAAAGAAGCTGATCAACATGTTGATGCTACACAAGAAGACGATAGGATGGACAATTGCCGACTTGAAGGGAATTAGCCTGGCAGTGTGCATGCTTAAGATTTTGTTGAAAGATGATCACAAACCTTCGATTGAGGCCCATAGGAGACTGAATCATGCCATGAAAGGGTTGTAATGAAAGAAATCATCAAGTGGCTTGACGCCGGCATCATATACCCTATCTCCGATAGTACATGGGTAAGTCTGGTACAATGTGTACCGAAAAAGGGAGGTATAACGGTGGTAAGTAATGAAAACAATAAACTTATTCCAACCACGACTGTGACCGGTTAGAGGGTTTGTATGGATTACCGAAAGCTAAACAAAGCCACTAGGAAATATCACTTCCCCTTACCATTTATTGATCAAATGCTTGACCGACTTGCAGGTAAACCCTTTTATTGTTTCTTTGATGGTTATTCAGGTTACAATCGAATTGTCATAGCACCAGAAGATCAAGAAAATACAACCTTCACATGCCCATACGATACTTATGTTTTTGAAGGATGTCGTTCAGATTGTGTAATGCCCCGACAATATTCCAAAGATGCATGATGGCACTCTTTTCAGACATGGTCGAAGACTTCCTTGAGATCTTCATGGATGATTTTTCCATTTTTGGTAACGACTTCGACAGTTGCCTCAGCAATTTAGAGAAGGCGTTGGCAAGATGTGTAGAAACTAATTTAGTCCGTAATTGGGAGAAGTGCCATTTTATGGTAGATGAAGGAATAGTGCTCGACCACAAGATTTCATCCAAGGGAATCGAAGTAGACAAAGCCAAGGTGGACGTGATCGAGAGATTACCCCCACCAAGTTCGGTTAAAGGAATTCGGAGCTTTCTTGGACATGCAGGTTTTTACAGGAGGTTCATTCATAATTTTTCTAAGATTACTAAACCCTTGTGCAATTTTCTTGAACATGATAAAGTCTTCAATTTTGATGATTCTTGCACCCCAAGCATTCAAAACCCTAAAAGAAAAGGTTGCCTCAACACCCATTGTCGTTTCACCCGATTGGACGCTACCTTTTGAGCTTATGTGTGATGCAAGTGATTTCGCGATAGGAGCAGTCCTAGGCCAACGCACAGGTAAGACCTTTCATGTGATATACTACGCTAGTAAAACTCTTAATAGGGCTCAAGTGAATTACACAACAACAGAGAAAGAGTTACTAGCCGTAGTTTTCGCATTTGACAAGTTCCAATCCTATTTGATTGGTACAAAGGTAATTGTCCATACGGACCATTCGGCAATTATGTATCTATTTGATAAAAAAAAGATGCCAAACCTCGTTTGATTCGTTGGATATTGCTTTTACAAGAGTTTGACATTGAAATTAAGGACAGAAAAGGAACAAAAAATTAAGTGGCCGATCAATTATCACGTTTAGAACGCAATATGGATGAGGACGCGGATTTAGAGATATGCGATGCATTCCTGGATGAGCAACTGTTAGTTGCCTTGGTAACTCTAGACGCGCATGCATCGGCAACCCTTGACGTACACACCTCGGTAACTCTAGACGCGCATGCCTCGGCAACCCTTGACGCGCATGCCGCGGCAAGTCTAAACGTGCACGCTTTGGTAACCATGGAAGCAGTTGCCATGGCAACACATGCCTCGATAGTACCCTAGTACGCAGATTTAGTTAACTTCCTTGTTTGTGGTATTTTTCCTTATGGCCTTACTCACCAAGGGAAGAAGCGGTTCCGCCATGATGCTAAGCATTACTTTTGGGACGAGCCTCTTTTGTTTAAACAATGTGCAGATCAAGTTATACGTCGATGTGTCCCTGAAGAGGAGCTGCAGAATGTTCTCCGGCAATGGCATTCTTCACCCTATGGAGGATATTTTGGAGGAACACGTATCGCAGCCAAAGTTTTGCAATTCGGTTTGTATTGGCCAACACTGTACAAAGATGCCCAAGAGTTTTACAAGCAATGTGATCGTTTCCAGAGGACGGGCAATATCTCTAGACGACATGAGATGCTGCTCCAAAACATCATTGAGGTGGAATTGTTCGATGTATAGGGGATCAGTTTTATGGGACCTTTCCCATATTCATTCGGCAACCTCTACATTCTACTTGCCGTCGACTACGTGTCTAAATGGGCTGAGGCAAGCTGCAGTTCCCACCAACGATTCCAATACCTTGCAACGATTCTTGCAGAAAAATATATTTACACGGTTTAAGATACCGAAAGCAATTATCAGTGATGAAGGCAAGCACTTTGACAACAGACTTATTGCCAAGATGTTGCAATGCTTCAGCGTGTCACACAAAATTGCCACGACATATCACCCACAAACCAATGGGCAAGCAAAAATTTCCAACCGAGAATTGAAGGGTATACTCGAGAAAGTTGTAAATCCCTCTAGGAATGATTGGTCAGTAAGACTAGATAATGCACTTTGGGCATATCACACAGTATTCAAAACACCCTTAGGTATGTCTCTCTTCCGACTTGTATATGGCAAAACATGCCATCTACCGGTGGAAATCGAACACAAGGCATATTGGGCAATCAAAACCGTGAATATGGATTGGGAAAGTACCGAGCAAAAGCGTTTGTTGGACATCAACGAGATAGAAGAATTCTGTGCACTCGCCTATAACAATGCACGAATCTACAAGGAGAAAACAAAGCAATGGCATGACATGAAACTATTACTGCGGCAATTCATGTCAGGGCAACTAGTTCTCTTATTCAATTCTCGGCTGAAACTTTTCCCGGGAAAACTGAAATCAAGATGGTCAGGACCATTCGAAGTTGTCAAACCGTTCTCCCATGGTGTTGTGATAATCAAGTCCATCACTGACGAACATGAATTCAAAGTCAACGGACAAAGATTGAAGCACTACAACGGTGCCCATGTGGAACGTAACAAAGAAGTGGTCACCTTAGGAGATGCATGAGCATGCTCTCCTTTCGATATTTTCTTTTTCTTTTTATTTTTTCAAACTATTTATTTTTTATTTAATTTTTGTTTATTAATTTCGATTATTTTTCTTTTTAGGATAAATTTATTTATTTTCTTTAAGATTAATACTACATCTTTCTTTCATATTTATCTAATTGTTTTTAAATTTTAGGTTTAAGAATTTCTTTGCACATCTTTATTTATTTTCTTTTAGTTTATCTTTAATTTTAATCCTTATATTATTTGTTTTTTAATTGTAGGAAAAGAGTTCAAGATAAAGAGGAATTTGATTCAAGAAGGAAACCTCTTCAACAAGGAAATTAATGAGCTAAATCTAAGGCTTATATTAAGCCTCCAATTTACCCTAAATAAACCCTACATAGCCGGCCAAACCCTTCTCCTTCCCCAAATCCCCTAGCTGTCCCCTTTCCCCAATCAAAACCCTTGTTTTCTTTCTTTCCCAATTAATCCCACCCACCATATTTACTACCTATCTTTTCTATTTAACCCATCACCCTTAACTTCCAAGAAACCTATTCCTACTTTTCACCTTGCAACTCTTTAGTTTCTTTTGCTTTCTTTTCTTTGTTTCTACCAAACTCATAGCTAAGATCATCCATGGCATCCAAAATCGAATTTTTGGTTCATCCAAGTTCCTCCAAAGAACCAAGATACAAGAAGTTTGCTACACCGGTGGTTCAAGAAATATTTCACTCCAAGTTTGAAAGCCGAAAGATTTGCGAAGAACAAGGCTTCGAATAATCCAACACTCATCAAGATTTCGGCCTTGAACCATTCATCTTCGAAAGGATTGCACATCAAAAGTGGCAAATCTTTTGCCATCAATCGAAACCGGGTAACATCTCATGGGTAAGAGAATTCTATGCTCACCTTATGTTTTTGTTCGTGACAAGGCTATACTCATAAGCCCCAAAAGCATCAACACCTTTTACGGGCTCTACGTTGAGAAAGACGAGCATCAAGCCTTTGTTGACAATTCACGCCCAAGCAACTCGACAAGGTGCTTCAAGAACTCACACTATCGGGAACTCATTGGAATGACGGTAAATACAAGGGCACGGTAAATCGTCTTCGGCTTAAACCCGAGGTAAAATTATGGAATAAGTTTGTTAAAACTTCTTTAATGCCCACAACACACGATACCACCATTGATACACCTCTTCTTTTGCTCATACATTCTATCTTACATAATCGCATCATTAACATTGGAAAAATTATTTGTGATGAGATTTTTGTATGTAGCACAAAAGAGAAGGGTTCTCTTTTCTTCCCTTGCTTAATTTCCAATCTTTGCAAGGAGATGCATGTTCCAAGTGAGTCCACTGATGAAAAGGCCCTACTAAAGTCCGGTTGGAATCGAGCAAAAATCCAAAAGCTAATGGGAGAGGCACTGGTAAAATCCCCAACGCCTTTAATTGCCGCGGCAACTCCTAATGCCCAAGCAACTGATGCCCGGGCAACTTGGACAGCAACCCTGAGACAACTTGAAGCACTCTTACAACCGTTGGAGAACCACCTTAGGCAAATTGAAGACCGTCAACTAATGTTCATGCGGTACATGAAGGATCACAACAATGCCATCACCCAAGTCATCCTGGAAAAGTACCCGGACAACCGCGTGTCGTTCCCCATCTTCCCTGTCGAAATCCTTGCCATGGCAACCAATGAAGCAGTTGCCATGGCAACCTACACTGCGCCTGCCCAAGCAGTTGCCACTGCAACCAACACTGAAGATGTCGCGGCAACCAAAGCTAAAGACGCCCCGACAACCACTGCAAAAGCCAAAGGTAAAGCACCTATGCCCGAATCAACTCGTACTAAATCATTGTCTAATTTTTTAGATTCGTACGAGTCCTCCATTGCACCAACAAAGACAACACCAATCGAATCCTCCAAGCCCAAGCGAAAAGCCAATGACATTGATAAAGAGGATGATGAGGACAACTCCGTACGAGGATCGATTCCACCATCGGCAACAAGGAAGCAACCACCGCGTTCAAGCAAAAGAATCAAGACACCGGCCAAAAGAAAACTAATCATCCACATTGACGAACTCTCAGAGTAAGTCCTCGTTTGCATTTTACTTTTATTTATTTTTATTTTTATTTTTCTTTGTTGCATACATTGAGGACAATGTCTTACTCGAGTTTGGGGGGGTTGTTATTAGTTAGTTACCATGTTTAGTTGCATTCGTCTTAAGTATTGCATTTAGGATACCTAAATTGCTTGTCATGCCTTTAGCTGGAACAAGAATCGCCTAGATTTGATGAATATCCGATGATGACTTTGCCAATGTACTTAATTGATAGAACTTTTTATTCTAGGATAAACGTGGAAACACTTAGAATTTACTATGATGCTAAACTTGATGAAACACTGTTGTGGCTTGATTGATTTAAGGAATTCTAGCGAACTTAGGTTGATAGTTAAAAAAATTGGGGGATTAGAATAAAAATTGGATGAATGCTAGAGGTGCCTGAAATTGGCTCTAGTATGTGCTAAAAAAATTGATCGCTAGAGGTGCCTGAAATTGGCTCTAGTATATGCTAAAATTGATTGCTAGAGGTGCCCGAAACCGGCTCTAGTTGAATAAATTAATTAACTTAAGAAAACTAAAAACAAAACACTAGAGGTGCCCGAAACCAGCTCTAGTTAAAACATGTTAAAAGAAACCAATGAAGTAATTTGAAAACCTCTTGTTTGCATAGAATCCGAAAAATCAACTTGCACACAACTCCGCACACACTCACAAGCATTATAGTTTGATTCCGAGTAAGTCCTAAGTTTTCTGAAAAATGAAAAGCCAATCATACTTTGTGTCACGGTTCTGAGAATTGAAATCAAGTTCAAAGCTAAGTTTGTGAAAATTGAAGTCTTGGTGGGTAATTATTAGTTTGCATTGCTTGAGGAAAAGTAATAGTTCGAGTTTAGGGGTGTGTTAAGTGTCTAAAAGTACTATTTTATTCACCCTTTTTATCCATATTATTGCTAGACTTAGGCTCATATTAGTTACATTATTAGCCATTCATGCATGTTTGCATTGTTTCCTTGGTGGACAAGCTTGATTTCATATTTTGCTGAATTTTATGGAAAAAGGGTGCTGCTGATAGTTGTTTTTGTGTGTGTGCAGAATCACTTGCCAAAACAAGGCTGGAACCAGTTGCCAGGGCAGTGCATGAAGGAGATGTCGACGTAGTTGCCAGGGCAATGCATGAAGGAGATGCCGAGATAGTTGCCAGGGAAATTGTAGATAAGGGATAAGATGATATGGCAGTCGAAATTGATGACTATATAAGCCCAAGTTGACGTAGAGCAAAGTTAAATCCCAAAGGAGTTTGATTTCCATGAAGAGGTCAAAAAGAAATTAAATCCCAAGAGATAGAAGAAGATCTAGAAGGAATTTAAATATAATAAAGAAATATATTCTTTTAAAGTATTTAATTCCAACTTAACTTCTTCCTCAAGAGAGACTTTGACCTAGCTATCTCCTATTTAAAGGAGACCAAGTCGTCAACTCCAAAGGGAGAGAAAAAGGGAGAGATTTCGATTGAAAGAGAGAGCAAAAGGGGAGAGATTTCGACAAAGAGGCTTAAACTATTATTCATATTTTTCTTTCTTGTTCAATTAGGTTTATGTTAGGGATTCTTTGTTTTGTGTTTCTTTGGAACCTAGCCATGAACTAAATCTATTTGGCTAAGGTTATTGTGTTTTGTGGTTGTGAGAAACAATTGGATTTTGTTTAGGTAATAAGAGTTTGCACTTTCAATTCAAGGTTTACTCATTCTTGGTTTTTATTCTTGTTTGTGAGTGAATTGGGAGAGGATCTCGTAACTCTATCTATTTATCTAATATCAGGAGAGTTAGATTCAAGAAACGAATGAGTATGGTCTTTATTCAATCTATTGATGGTGGATTAATCGGCTTAGGAATAAGTTAAGGATTTCAACGGCTAAGAGGAGAGCAAGATTAGTTGTTGCTCACCCTTGATTCACGCAGGATGTATTGTCATGGCATTCACAATTAGCTAGAGTTTCGACTTAGGGATAAGAAGAAACCATTGAAGAATGCTGCGAACCGAACCTTGAAGTTGCTGCCCAAGGCCGCCTAAGCTAGTTGTTTACGACCAGTTGTTGCCTTTACCAAGACAACCGTCGATTAGTTGCCAAGGCAACTGGCCTATTCTCTTTGCATTTGATTACATCTTGCCACTTATTTGTTTTCTAGAGTTTCCCTTGCACTCTTTTACCAAGACGATCCAATTGGCTATCACACCTCAACTCACGATACGATAACCTGGCCTATTATTCCTCTCTTTTGATTACATATTCTTTTACTTTATTGTTTTCTAGTTTAGTTGTTAGTTAAACTCCTACAATCTTCTACTTGTGTTCTTTTACTTTTTACAAAGTGCAAGAGATTAGATTTCTTGAAGTGGCACCAATCCTGTGGAGACGATATCATTTATACTATATTGTTTTTAAAACAACGTGTACACTTGCAAGTAACAATAATTGCAATTGAGCACTTATTACGCGCAATAGTGAACAATTGAGGAAATCCATCTTAATTTTGAGATACCACCACCACCACGATGTCCCCAATTTATTAATGAGAGATCTATTAGAGAACATTTGCACCAACCATTTGACAATTTTATTTTTGCTTTTATTTTTTGACTTTGGCCAGAGCCATCTTGTGGAGGTAAACGCCATACGGTCAATTTTAAGAAAAGCGGTGAATGATTCAAACTCTTTTGAATGCAAAACCAAGGTAATGGATGGAATTTGATGGAGCACACTTAATAAAGATCCTAGGCAACATCTAGTTGTTAATGAGAGACCTAAGAGAACATTCGACACCAACCATTGACAATTTGGAGACTTGTTGGCACAAAGGTAAACGCTATCAATTTTGAACTTAAGCGGTAATGATTCTAACTCTTTTGAATGTTATTCCAACAAAATGGAGATCCGAGGCAACATCAAGTAGTTCATGGAGATTTTCATTGAGATTTTCCAGCTATTCCAACAAAATGGAGTACTTGAAAAAGATCGTGAAGTTATTTATTTACTTTCTATTTGAGAGACAGAGCAAAGGCTTGGCTTAACGAGAAGTTCCAAGATTGCGCCAACACTGGCCTCGAGGTGAGATCATTACGTGGGATGAGACCTATGAGAAAGATTCAAAGACCTGTTAAGGAGGTTCTTAACAAGATTTCAGACCCAGATAACACTTTTACAATGGATTAAATGCAAACAAGGTGGGATCATTACATTTACAAGACATATACTGAGGATGAGACATTCTTATATGATGTCCGGGAAAGATTTAAAGAACTAAAACCAAGGAGGTGTCCTGACAAATGTCCATTCATGGATTTCCAACCTCACTAGCATTGGACCTAGATACATATATTTTACAATGGATTGAATGCACAAACAAGGAGGTGTCCTACAAACCCTGAATTGGTAAACTTTGTTGGCAATGTTAATCGTTACTATAATCCTAACTCCAATACTTATAATGTAGGTTGGAGACAACACCCTAGTATAGCATGGGGAAATCAAGGAGGTAACCAGTATAATGCCTAGCGCCAGAATACCCATATGCAGAATAACAATGCCATGCCAGCATTCTATCATAATGCCATGCCACAGAAAGCCCAAAACAATTTTCAGCAAGGGCAGAGACTCAACCAAGGTGGCACACTCACAGAGTATATGGAAAGGAATGATGGCACCGTCCAGAGTTTGGCTGCATCAATGAGAAATTTGGAAGTCTAGTTTGGGCAGATTGCCAGTGCACTCAGTAATCGACCCCAGGGAACATTGCCAAGTGACACAGAAGATGCTCGGCACAAAGAAAATGAGCAATGTAAAGCCATAACTCTTCAAAGCGATAAGCAGTGTGAGGTGGAGAAGGTTGTCAAGCAGCCAGTTAATTGCCAAGTTGAGAAGCATGTGCCAGCAGATGATCCCAGGGTAGCAGAGAAAGAGGAAACAAAAACAGATGATGCCATACAACATACGAATGCCAGATAGTATACTGATGCCAGCACCGATGCCAAACAGACTAATGTCAGCACTGCATTGGCAAAGCCAGCAGCGCCGGCATATGTTTATCTGTCACCACCATTTCCAGCAAGACTTCAAAAGCATAAGCAAGACCATCAGTTCAAGCACTTTTTGGAGGTTTTTAAGCAATTGCAAATCAACATTCCATTGGTAGAAGCCTTTGAACAAACGCCCAACTATGTCAAATTTATGAAGGATATTCTGTCCAAAAAGAGAAAGTTATGAGACTTTGAAACTGTTGCTCTGACCGAAGAATGCAGTGCCATGATCCTAAACCGATTGCCATCAAAGGTAAAAGATCCAAAAAGTTTCATTATTCCCTGCACCATTGGCAACAAATTCATGGGCAAGGCACTGTGTAACCTAAGAGCCAGCATCAACTTGATGCCAATGTCAGTCTTCTGAAAGCTTGGCATAAAAGCAAGACCTACCACGGTGACACTTCAGCTGGCAGAACGATCCTATGCACATCTCAATGGTAAGATTGAGGATGTGTTGGTAAAGGTAGACAAATTTATTTTTCCAACTAATTTTATCATTTTGGATTATGAGGTTGATATTAATGTCCCGATTATTTTGGGGAGACCTTTCCTTGCCACGGGTAGGGCTTTGATTGACGTTCATAAAGGGGAACTAACAATGTGCATGAATGATCAACAAGTTACATTTAATGTGTTTCAAGCTTTGAAATGTGCAGATGAACCTGATGAGTGCCAAGCAGAGGAGATAATGGAGTCCATTTACACTTTGGACACGGTATAGTTATGCCAGGATACAGAATTTGATGTCAGCGACTTCGATGGCATAGCTGAACTGTTTGAGGAACCAGAAGAATCAGTCATGGAGGCTGATGAGGCGAGTTATTTTGAGCCACTACAGTTGGCCAGCAGAGAAATCAAGGCAACTAGACCATCAATTGAGGAGCCACCAGCGTTGGAACTAAAACCACTGCCAGATCACTTAAAGTATGCTTACTTAGGTGAACACACAACTCTGCCAGTGATTATTGCAGTAGTTTCACTAATGATCAGGAGGAAAGATTGTTGACAATATTACGTGATCATAAGCGAGCATTAGGATGGACCTTGGCAGACATCAAAGGTATTAGCCCAACCATTTGTATGCACAAGATTATCTTAGAGGAGTACCATGGCAAGATCATTGAAGGCCAAAGAAGGCTAAACCCGAGCATGAAAGAGGTTGTGAAGAAAGAGATCATAAAGTGGCTTGATGCTAGGATTATATATCTCATTTTTGATAGCTCTTGGGTTAGCCCGGTGCAATGCATGCCAAAGAATGGTGGCATGACCGTGGTACAAAACATTGAAGCTGAGTTAATCCCCTCCAGAACTATCACAGGATAGAGAGTGTGCATGGACTATAGGAGGCTAAACAATGCCACAAGGAAGGACCACTTCCCATTACCATTAATTGACCAAGTGCTAGACAGGTTGGTAGGTAAAGCTTTCTATTGTTTTTTGGATGGTTATTCTGGTTATAACCAGATTGCCATCACCCCTGATGATCAAGAGAAGACTGCGTTCACGTGCCCATATGGGACGTTTGCATTCAGAAGGATGCCATTCGACCTATGAAATACACCAGCAATGTTTCAACATTGCATGATGCCCATTTTCTCCGATATGATCGAGCATAACATGGAAGTGTTCATGGATGATTTTCTCAGTGTTTGGCAAAACATTTGAGGAATGTCTTTAGAGTTTGGAGCAAGTCTTGAAGAGATGCATAGAGACAAACCTAGTGTTAAACTGGGAGAAATGCCACTTCATGGTGAAGGAGGGTATTGTTCTCGGGCACAAGGTAACTGAGAGAGGGTTAGAGGTTGATCAAGCAAAAGTTGAGGTAATTAAGCAGCTACCACCTCCAATGAGTGTTAAAGGTATAAAGAGCTTTTTAGGACATGCCAGTTTTTACCAAAGTTTTATTGAAGATTTTTCAAAAATTGCAAAACCTTTATACTTGTTGTTAGAACATAATGCCACATTTGCATTTGACAATTCTTGTTTGAGAGCATTTCAGGAACTTAAAGAAAAGTTGATCAATGCCCCTATAGTTGTGGCACCGGACTGGAATGAGCCCTTCGAGCTCATGTGCAAAGCCAGTGACTATGCCGTTGGAGCAGTCTTAGGACAAAGGCATGGCAAGGTTTTCCATTCCATATACTATGCCAGTCGAACCTTGAACGAAGCACAACTGAATTACTCTACGACCGAGAAATAATTTCTTGCTGTTGTATTTGCTTTTGACAAATTTAGATCTTATTTAATTGGTAACAAGGTTGTGGTTTTTGCAGATCATTCAGCATTAAAGTATCTCTTGGCAAAGAAGGATGCCAAGCCCAGACTAATCCGATATGCACTCCTGGTTCAATAATTCGACCTTGAGATCCAAGACAAAAAGGGTAGTGAAAACTTAGTAGCTGACCATCTCTCACGTTTAGAGCATCATCTTGAAGATGGTAAGACCAATTCAATAAGAGATGAATTTTCTGACGAGTATTTGTTTGTAATTCATGCCATGCCATGGTATGGTATGCTGACAATGTCAACTACTTGGTAAGTAACATTTTGCCACCAGACTTGGCGTACAATGCCAAGAAGAGGTTCTTGCGGGAAGTCAGGCAATACTATTGTGACAAGCCAATATTGTTCAAACAGTGTGCCGACCAAGTGATCCGTCGGTGTGTGCCTGGGGATGAACAACATAACATATTGCATCTATGACATGTCACATCATATGGAGGTCACTTTGCTAGGGTAAAGACTGCTGCCAAGGTACTGCAGTCAGGATTCTTTTGGCCCACACTATACAAGGATGCCCACGAGTATGCCAAGGCATGTGATTGATGCCAACAGTCAGGAAACATCTCTGGCAGACAACAACTACCGATCCAAAATATTATGCTTGTGGATTTATTTGATGTATGGGGGATAAACTTTATGGGTCCTTTTCCACCCTCGTTTGGTAACGTATACAATCTTGTGGCTGTTGATTACGTATCTAAGTGGGTAAAAGCTATGGCTCTGCCAACAAACGATGCCAAGGTTGTTACCAAGTTTTTTGCACAAACACATTTTTACTAGATTTGGTGCCCCTAGAGTGATTATTCACGATGAGGGCACCCATTTTAAATGTAATCTAATTTCTAAAGCTTTGTGCAGGTATGGTATACAGTAGAGAATTGCCACGGCATATCATCCACAAACGAATGGGCAAGCCGAGATTTCAAATAAGGAGATTAAGAACATTCTAAAGAAGACTGTTAATCCATCAAGGAAAGACTGGTCCTTGAGGCTAGACGAGTCCTTGTGGGCTTACAGGACCACATTTAAAACTCCTTTGGGTACATCACCATTTAGACTTGTTTTCGAAAAACCATGTCATCTGCCAGTGGAGCTTGAGAATAAAGCCTACTAGGCCATTAGAACACTTGGCATGGCATGGAGAGCTACTGGAGAAAAGAGGTTATTAGACCTAAATGAGTTGGAGGAATT
The DNA here is from genome assembly GCA_019671005.1 of Hibiscus mutabilis. Classification (NCBI taxonomy): domain Eukaryota; kingdom Viridiplantae; phylum Streptophyta; class Magnoliopsida; order Malvales; family Malvaceae; genus Hibiscus; species Hibiscus mutabilis. The sequence goes on from JAGYYJ010001606.1 coordinate 55,980, forward strand.
CAGAACACAAGCCTATGAGAACGCCAGGATCTACAAGGAAAAGGCAAAACGTTGGCATGATAGTAGGATAATGCCAAGACAGATTGAGGTAGGCCAACGTGTTTTGTTATTCAACTCACAGCTTAAGTTGTTTCCAGGGAAACTCAGATCTAGATGGACGGGCCCTTACGAAGTTGTGAAGCCCTATGCTCATGGAGCTGTGGACATTAAGAACTTCAAGACAGGAGAAATATTTAAGGTGAATGGCCAACGTTTAAAGCACTACGTGGAAGGTGATCAGAACAATGCCAAAGAGGTAATCCTCTTGGCAGAGGTAACTTGAAAACACCACCAGGTTTGAGCTTTTGTAAATATTAGGTTAGTGTTTTCTTTGTTTAGGTTTTTAGGTTTTTAATTGTTTTTATTTCTTTTTTAAGTTTCAAGTTTTATTCATTTACTGTGTTGAAAGGATTTCCTTTGAGTTGTGTAGATTCATTATGCCAAGAATCATGCCAGGAACAATGCCAGGGTCGCTGGCAGGGGCTAACGCGCCAATAGAAAAATCTTCCAGACACAGCGCCAGAGCAGCTTGGCATGCAGCGGTGCAAAAGATAGAAAGAAAAAACCTAGTTTTATCGGCCCAATAAAATAAGAGAGATTTATTTTTATTTGACTTTAAACCCTAGCCGCACAAAATTTTGGTTGGAAATTAAATGTCAAATCAATCACCTTATCACTCCAATCCTTACCCTATCTTATCACCTATCACATTATCACTCCACCCTTTTTCTTTTTTAAATTAATTCTTTTCTCTCCCATCATTATCCCTAATTACTACTCTCATTAAAACACTCAACCAACCCAAAACCTTTCACTTTCTCACCTAGTAGGTTAAAAGAAACCCAAACAACTCTCTCACTTTTTACTTTCCTTTTGATAAGCAAGTAAAAAAATCTAAATCGTCCTTTTTATTCATCGCCGTTTCAAGTTTCTTTAGCGAGTTTCAATAGATTCTTCCTCTACTTCCTTCAAGCGATTCTTCAACGAGGAGATCGAGAAAAAGTTCAAATCTAATTTTTCCTCGAGGAGTTTTTGCTATGAGAAGCACTTCAACCTCAACACAGACACGAACAATGGCTTCCCTCCGAAAGTCGTGCCTACGATTAACTTGCACAAATGGACTCAGTTTTTCCAGCAAAACGGGGAGGTCTATGCCACAATCATCCAAGAATTCTATGCACACCTTGTGACCAAGGATTCTCCATTCTTGATGATTAAAGGTAAATGTGTTCATTTCGATGAAGGGTATATCAATAATATGTTTGAGTTAGATGGTGCAGAGGATGAGTATTTCGAGTACGCTGATTCAATGAACGCTACCAAAAGAAAGAGGCTGTTGGCAGATCTGTATGAGCCTGGTACGGCATGGACAATGTCATCCAAGGGCACCGTACAGTGAAGAGGCTGGCATTGAAACGCCAATAGAGAGGATGGAATCACTTTCTCAAGGCAAATCTGATGCCCACATCTCATAACGAGACCGTGTCGGAATAAAGCATTATCATGTTGCACTCTATTGTTATGGGGCACAAAATCAATGTTGGCAAGCTCATTATTGAGGAAACCTACAAGTGCGCAGCGAAAAGTACTGGCAGCTTGTTTTTCCCTTTGTTGATTTCTAACGTTTGCATGCTCTACAATGTGCCAAAGCTTGATACGGATAAAGGGAAAATGATCAAAGGAACAACGATTACTGATGCTATATGGAGAAATCTAGTTACTGCCGAGCCCAAAGACAAGGGAAAGGGAAAAGCAAGGGCACCCACGCCAAAGCCCAAGGAGTCAAAGGCTGCGCCAGCAACCATGCCAAAAACTGTGCCAGACAGTTCACTAGCACTGCTATCTTAAATTCACCAACGCCAAGAGATTATTCACCAAAAACTGGAAAAGGCTGAGGAGCTCAATGTCAAGCTGAGACACTATATCCAAGCCAGAGATACGGTGATCAAGGAGGCTCTTGCAAAATTATCAACAGATTTTGTGCCAGAATTTCCAGACTTCCCTACCAAGCCTTCTGCCAGCGACAATGCCATGCCAGCAAGTCCAGTTCGTACCCCGTCTGATACCACAGTCCCGTTGTCCCCAGTTGAAGTCGAGTTTTCCAGTTCTGATTCTTCAGCTAAATCAAAGGAAACCAAAGCCAAGTCTGCCAAATCCAAATTGCTAGTGACACCTGCTTTCCATACGCCATTTGATGCCACTGATGCACCTGCTGCATCGGAGCCTGCCAAGAAAAATGAGGAAGTTGGAGCCTCTACTGCCGCTTCAAAACCAAGCTTGAAAAGAAATAAGCACATGGCCCCTGGCCGTGGGCCGTATGTGAGAAGAAAGACCCGTGTCGCACGGCAAATAGTCTCTGAAGGGGAATCTTCTTCTTCCTAAACTCTTTTACATTCCATTCCATTGCATTTACATAATCATGCATTTTATTTTATTTTATTCTGTTTTTCTTGTATATATGTGTTGTTTCATGCATTGGGGACAATACACATCTTGGGTTTGGAGGTGTGCATTTCTTCACATTTATGTCATGCATTTCACGTTTAATTTTCTATTTCCATGCCATGTAGGTACGTCTTCTAGATTACGCTAGGGGTTCTCATTTTCATTCACCATATTCTTTTTCTCTCATATTAGTCTTTGAAAAGTTCTTTCAATCTTCGGGATATATGGAAAAATAGGCTCTGTGGTGGACCTTTTGGTCATGCACTGGAATGCACCTGAGAAAGAAAAGAAAAACAAAAATTAAATGCAATAAAAATAAAGTCTTAATCGTAATTACAAAGTAATTATCAATTGCCAATCCCTAATAAAGATGCCAAAAACTTGGTGCTTTGTCGAATAGTGATGCACTTTAGAGCAAGTATACTCATCGTATCAAGTAATAAAGGGAGAGTAGAATGTCGAACCCATGAGGATTAGATTAATAACTACGACGTTATCAAACTTAAGAATATGTTTGCAAGTATGGTTGATTGTTCTGCCTAAATCATCCATTTTTTGACCCTAAAGCTCCAATATTACTTTCTGCACTAAAATATCTTGTTTAAGGAGATTAAATCATGCTTAGAGCTTCAATATTTTCGTATATGTTTTGAAGGTTACCGTTTTTTCCCAGATCCCTCTCCAATCGTATCTACTCTGGTTCCTACGACTAGGGTCACACGTGAGTATTAATTTTATTGTTTAAGTTCAATAGGCTTAAGGTTTTGATGGAAAATGTTTTAATGTCATAATTGTTGTAGGGTCGAGTGTTGCAGGATCGAGTGTAGTTGTTGATCGTGCAGTTTCTAGAGGTGTGTTCATCTCACTAGTGTTATATTATTAATGTTTGATGTGGCGAATATTATGGTTCTAAGTTGTTTGATAAGCATTCTTGTTGATCTATACTATGTTTCTATGTTAAATTACATCAGATTGCCTTCATACGTGATTGCAAATAATGTGTTGTTTGACTAGCATGCTCTTTGATTATATGCTTATATACGTGTCTAAACCCTATAAATTACATCATGATATGATATATATGAAAATCTAAATTTTGATGTGACTAGTCCTGACATGTTCCGTATTTATTATGATATCATGAATTATATTATGACATGCATACATCATACTTGCTATGCCATTATTGGGTTTGGGTTGTAAGAGGAAGTTATGTGTGATTCTACCAGATTAGGGGCTAAAACTGCTATTTGTTGCGATTCTCTTGAAGTCGGGTATTTATTCTCGATTAATTTGATAAACCTGCTATTTGTTGTGGTTCTTTTGAAGTCAAGTACTAGTTCCTAATTCATTTGATAAACCCGCTATTTGTTATGGTTCTTTTGAAGCCCGGTATCCATTCCTGGTTCCTTTAATAAATCCACTATTTGTTGTAGTTCTCTTGATGCCAAGTATCACTCCCAATTCATTTAATAAATCTGCAATTTGATGGGGAGTTCTCGAAATGAGGCTCAGGGGAGCCTCCACTCTTGGTGAGTAGTCGTGGGGTAGTTAGAATTTATTATCCCCACTTCATACATTACATCATGATATTGATAATCTCATATGTTGGTTGTATGGTTGCCTTATTGCTTGTTTGCACTATGAGAACACACTGGGCACTATAGCTCATGGTTTTATTTTTTCCCCTTTCAGATTGCAGTGGTCATTAGGCTTGGTTGGTATTGGAGGATCGACGGACTTTATCACATTTTGTTATAGTACGTTCATACTGACTATTGTTTATCATCTTTTGTTAAAGTGGTATAGATAACTATATTTTGGGTTTTCTTATGTAAACGGACTTTGGACTTCGCATTTTAGGACTTGGGTTTTACTTTGAAATTGGGATGCTATGAATTTAACTAAATTTGAAATGCATGTTATGCTTTATTTTATTGATATTATCTATTTTAAATTATCCGTGCGTCTTTTTGAAAAACAAAATTGACTATTGTAAGTAAATTAATGAAATTTTCAAGTATGGATTTTGTATATCTTCTAAGTAGTAGAATGTGGCCTCCTTGACTTGGTTGTTTCGTCTTGGCCGGGTAAAGGGTGTCACATTTGGGTGGTATCAGAGCTTCATGTTCTAAAACTCAAACTGTGAGACTCACTAAAATCAAAATAACAAAAAATAACAGTTAAAGTTTACAAATTTTGGCATGCATTGAAATATTTTTCGCATTTTGGGTAAATATTTTTTTGTAAATCCATACCAAAATATGTTTTCAAATTAAATTCTATTTATGTCGAGACTCTAGTACCAATCTGACAATAATTTTCTTATAATTGTAGATCTTGGGTAGAGTTAATGGATACCCTTAGAGGTCATAGAAACTAAAATTCTACTCGAGGTTAATCGCGTAGAATTGCTGATATCGAAGACCCTTCAGTTGTTACCTATTGTTGCGCGTATTGAGTGCTACGCAACCGGTGCAAGTATACACGTCGCAAGTAATAAAGTGATACGAATATCGAGTATCGTCTCCGTAGGGATTGGTTTGGGCCACTTTGCTTTAGTTGTCGCATTGTAAAAGTAAAAACACAATTGACAGTAGGAGTTGATTTTAACGAGTAAACAAATGAGAGAGAATAGCCCATGTTATCATGAGTTGAGGAGTGATAGCCAATTGGATCGTCTTGGTAAAAGAGTACAAGGGCAACTCAGTTGCCGTGGCAACTTGCGCAGCTGGGTTGCCTCGGCAACTAATCGACGGTTGGCTGGGCAACTGTTTGGGCACTGGCTGGGCAACTGTTTGGGAGGCTAGGCAGCAACTTCAAGGTTCGGCAGAGCATTCTTCAATGGTTTCTTCTTATCCTTAAGTTGAAACTCTAGCTAGTTGTGCATGCCTTGACAATACATCCTTGCGTGAATCAAGGGTGAACAACAACCAATCTTGTGCTCCTCTTAGCCGTTGAAATCCTTAACTTATTCCTAAGCTGGATTAATCTTCATCATCGATAGATTGAATAAAGACCATACTCATTCGTTTCTTGAATCTAACTCTCCTGATATTAGATAAATAGATAGAATTATGAGATCCTCTCCCAATTCACTCACAAACAAGAATAAAAACCAAGAATGAGTAAACCTTGAATTAAAAGTGCAAACTCTTATTACCTAAACAAATTCCAATTGTTTCTCACAACAACAAAACACAATAACCCCAACCAATCAAGTTAGTTCATGGTTGGGTTCAAAAGATATACAAAGAATAATCCCCAAACCATGAATCTAATTGAAGCAAAGAAGAAGAAGAAGAAGAAGAATAAATCTATCAGCCCCTAGTCGAACTCTCTCTCAATCGAATTCCCTACAAGCTTTCTCCCAATCGAACTCCCCCACTTGCTCTCTCTCTTTTTTTTGAGTTTTTCGGCTTGGTCTCCTTTAAATAGGAAATGGCTAGGTCAAAGTCCTTCTTGAGGAGGAAGTTAAGTTGGAATTAAATACTTTAAAAGAATATAATTCTTTATTATATTTAAATTCCTTCTAGATCTCCTATCTTTTTGGGATTTAATTTCTCTTTGACCTCTTCATAGAAATCAAACTCCTTTGGGATTTAACTTTTCTCTACGTCATCTTGGGCTTATCTAGTCATCAATTTCGACTGCCATATCATCTTATCCCTTATCGACAATTGCCCTGGCAACTAGCTTGGCATCTCCTTCATGCATTGCCCTGGAAACTGCGTCAGTATCTCCTTCATGCACTGCCCTGGCAACTGCATCGGCATCTCCTTCTTGTATTGCCTTGGCAACTGGTTCCAGCCTTGCTTTGGCAACTGATTCTTCACACACAAAAACACACCAAAGTAGTATCTTTTTCCACAAAATTAAGAAAAATATGAAATCAAGCTTGTCCACCAAGGAAACAATGCAAACATGCATGAATGGCTAATAATGCAACTAATATGAGCCTAAGTCTAGCAATAATATGAATAAAAAGGGTGAATAAAATAGTACTTTTAGACACTTAGCACACCCCCAAACTCGAACTATTGCTTGTCCTCAAGCAATGCAAACTAATAATTACCTACCAAGACTTTAATCATCAAAGACATGCTTCAAACTTGAATTCAAACCTAAGAACCGTGGCACAAAGTATGATCACCTTTTAATTTTTTGAATAGCACAAAAATTACCCGGAATCAAACTATAATGCTCATGACAATGTGTGTTTGTAGCTGAGTACAAGTTGATTTTCAAGATTCTATGTGAACAACAGGCTTTTATCAATTTAATTACCATGGCATTTATTTTTATATTCACTATAGCCAATTCCGGACACCTCTAGCAAAGTAAGCAATTTCTCATTTTATTTTAGTCGACTAGAGCCAATTTTGGGCACCTCTAGCGATTCTTTAATGTGCATTAACTACTAGAGCCAGTTTCGGGCACCTCTAGCAAGAAATTAACTTTTAATTTTCAATTTTAAATTTACCCAAATTTTAAGCAACCTAAGTTCACTAAGTTTCTTTCAATCAACAAGCCACAACCGTGTAAAAAAATCAGCATCATAGTAAAATTCCTAGTTATTTTCATGCAATCCTAAAATTAAAGGTTCTTTCAATTAAGTGCAGTGGAAAAAATTCATCATTGGATATTCAACAAGTCTTAAGCAATTAAATCCAATCAAAGGCATGGCAAGTAACATATGCAACCTATATTTGATTCCTAAAGATGAATGCAACTAAACATGAAACTAACTAGAAACCAACACCCCCAAACTCGAGAGAAGCATTGTCCTCAATGAATGTAAAAGTGAAAAAAAATTAAAAGAAACTAAATGAAATGCGTTAGTCGGAGAGGTCGTCACCTCGAGTGATAAGTTTCCTTCATGTCGTTTGCTTGATTCATTTTTCGGTTGCTGGTTGAATGCTTGTGGCTGGTACCGCGTGAATAGCATTACTTTAATTTGATCCATGTTTGCCTAGGCAGGTTCACTTGCCTGGGCATCAGTAGTTGCTGAAGCCATTGTTTTTGCCTAGGCATCGCCAGTTTTTGTTGTCGTGGCAACTGCTGAGGTAGTTGTCGGGCGATTGTCGGGGCACCCTTTGTTGCGGTTGTCGTGGCAAGTAATCGGCAGTGAATTTCCTTAGTATGGTGGTTGTGAGTCTTGTTGTGGAAAAGAAAAGAAAACAAAGAAAACCTAAAAACCTAAAAACTAAAGATAATGAAGACAAATAAAATAAAATATCTCCTAAAAAATCCAAAAATAAATAAAGAAAAAAATAACCGAAAATAAAATAAAGTTCTAAAAAATTAAAAACAAAAATTAAAGATTCTTAGAAAGAGCATTTTTCATGCATCTTCTAATGTTACTGCATATCTGAGAAAACTTGAGGAGGGTCGTTTCCAATACTTCTTATAGTCTATCCGCACCCTCCATCGAGTGATAATATTGCCCAAAAAGAATTGGGCCAATGTGCTCGCAGCTACTCCTCTTTGTGTTACCATGGTGGAGGTGTCTTTCGTTCGTGTTCCCTTGTAGTCCATGCACATCTTCCACCTTGCTACTGTTCCTGAAGGCATGAATATATTACTAGGAAAAATTATATCAACATCCAACCATTTAATTACCTCATTCTCGTCGGGCTCCATCATGGTTGATGTAGCCTTCGTTGTCGTGGCAATTGCTAGAGCCAATTGCCGTGGCAATCAGTTGCCAAAATTTACTGTAAGTCAAGGGAAGAACCAATTTTTTGAAAAGCTTTACGAATCCAAACACCTTTTTCCTTTGGCCTTTCAAACATCTCCATCAGTAGAGATTTCAATGGCTTCAAATCTACCAACATTGGTTCCTCAAGACATACCTGCAATGAACGAGATAAGTTTTTAAAGAATTTGAAAGGTTCAACCATTACCTGCTCATATTCCATTGGCAAAGTATTATCATCTCGTTGATCTTGCATGTGGTCGTGCAATTGCCATGGCAACTGTAGATGAGAGCAATCTACAAATTCCTACTTCAACATCAACGTTGTAACCTTCTGGGCATCAGGTTCCTCAGAATTTACTGTAGTATTGTTGTTCTCAACTTCACTGAGTGTTGTCACGGCATTGCTCTATTCAAGCTCCTCAATCATTGCCGAGGCAATTTATTGCTCAGGCTCATCATGTGTTGGGAAGTCTCTCTCATTGGCATCCTATCGACTTGGAGGTTCTAGTTGTTCCCCACACATCAGAGAGCTTTCCTTGCGTTGTTCCTTGTCCTCTTTCCTTGGGACGTCAGTATCTCCAGGAATGGATTGTTGGGGCATGTTATTCAAGGCATATGTGGATCTCCTCAATTGATCTTCTGAATCCCCCAAGGTTGCATCCCACTGAGCTATCCTCGTATCCATGGACTTTGATAGCTCTCATATCTCTTCAATTGATCCATCAAGTCTAGCCAATGAAGCTAGCAACGTTTCCTCCAAGGAATTTGAATGCTCTTGAAAATGACTATATTGCCATGGCATATCTGTTGCTGCGGCAAAATTGTCATGGTAAAAAAATTGAGCTTTTTGATCATACCATGAAGAATTTTGCCGTTGGTTCCATCTATAGTCCTCCATGTAGTCATATGCACCGAAAATGTGAGGGCAATTTTCAAACACATGATGTTCTCCACACATAGCACAAGAGTTTTCCACGGTATAGGCTCTTTGGGCTTTTCTCGGTTGGTATAGGTAATCATCGAAGGGTGTAAGAAATTCTTGAGTGTGATTCCTATCTTCCCATATCAACTCTCGAATAGATTGGCTATTATTTCTCGACATGTTGATGTCCCTTAACTTGTAGCGCACCTAATTTTTTTTATAAAACAAACAAAAAGAAAAGTTAGTAAAACTAATAAGAAAAATGCAATAACAAAAACAACTAACACCAATTGCCAATCCCCGGCAACGGTGCCAAAAACTTGTTGTGCGTATTGAGTGCTACGAAAACGGTGCAAGTATACACGTCGCAAGTAATAAAGTGATACGAGTATCGAGTATCGTCTCCACATAGATTGGTTTGGGCCACTTTTCTTTAGGTATCGCACTGTAAAAGTAAAAACACAATTGATAGTAGGAGTTGATTTTAACGAGTAAAGTAAAAGAGCAAGTAAACAAAATAAAGATGTAAACAAATGAGAGAGAATAGGCTAGGTTATCTTGAGTTGAGGAGTGATAGCCAATTGGATCGTCTTGGTAAAAGAGTGCAAGGGCAACTCAGTTGCCGTGGCAACTTGCGCAGCTGGGTTGCCTTGGCAACTAATCGACGGTTGCCTAGGCAACTGGCTGGGCAACTGTTTGGGTGGCTAGGTAGCAACTTCGAGGTTCGGCAGAGCGTTCTTCAATGGTTTCTTCTTATCCCTAAGTCGAAACTCTAGCTAGTTGTGCATGCATTGACAATACATCCCTGAGTGAATCAAGGGTGAAAAACAACCAATCTTGCGCTCCTCTTAGCCGTTGAAATCCTTAACATATTCCTAAGCCAGATTAATCTTCACCATCGATAGATTGAATAAAGACCATACTCATTTGTTTCTTGAATCTAACTCTCCCGATATTAGATAAATAGATAAAATTATGAGATCATCTCCTAATTCACTCGCAAAGAAGAATAAAAACCAAAAATGAGTAAACCTTGAATTGAAAGTGCAAACTCTTATTACCTAAACAAAATCCAATTGTTTCTCACAACAACAAAACACAATAACCCCAACCAATCAAGTTAGTTCATGGTTGGGTTCAAAAGATATACAAAGAATAATCCCCAAACCATGAATCTAATGGAAGCAAAGAAGAAGAAGAAATTGATCAGCCCCTAGTCGAACTCTCTCTCAATCGAATTCCCTACAAGCTTTCTCCCAATCGAACTTTCTCCCCCTTGATTTCTCTTTTTTTGAGTTTGACGGCTTGGTCTCCTTTAAATAGGAGATGGCTAGGTCAAAGTCCTTCTTGAGGAGGAAGTTAAGTTGGAATTAAATACTTTAAAAGTATAATTCTTTATTATATTTAAATTCCTTCTAGATCTTCTCCTATCTTTTTGGGATTTAATTTCTCTTTTACCTATTCATGGAAATCAAACTTCTTTGGGATTTAACTTTGCTCCACATCATCTTAGGCTTATCTAGTCATCAATTTCGGCTGCCATATCATCTTATCCCTTATCGACAATTGCCTTGGCAACTAGCTTGGCATCTCATTCATGCATTGCCCTGGCAACTACGTCGACATCTCCTTCATGCACTACCCTAGCAACTGCATCGGCATCTCCTTCTTGTATTGCCCTGGCAACTGGTTCTAGCCTTGCTTTGGCAACTGATTCTGCACACACAAAAACATACCAAAGTAGTATCTTTTTCCACAAAATTAAAAAAAATATGAAATCAAGCTTGTCCACCAATGAAATAATGCAAACATGCATGAATGGCTAATAATGCAACTAATATGAGCCTAAGTCTAGCAATAATATGAATAAAAAGGGTGAATAAAATTGTACTTTTAGACACTTAACACCTATCCACCTATTCAAGATCTGCCTGCTCGAGACCCACTTGTTCGAGACCCTTCCGCTCAGGATCCGCCTGTTTGAGACCCTAATGTTCAGGATTCACTCGTCTAAGATCCCCATGTCCAGGATCCATCGGTTAGAGATCTACCTATTCCAGGGATTCATGAGCCTGATGTTGTTGATGAGATGGCAATCGGTCGTTATGTCTAGAGGATGCTTTAGATGAGCTCATAACCGGAAGCCCTTAGGACCAAAATATTGAAGAGACTCTTACATGCTAATGTAGAGTTCTTTGATGGAATTTCTGAGGCGGCCCCTAATTTAGGTGAGTTATGTTTAGATCATACCGATCGAGTTCTAGAAGAGATTGATTACCTGGTGGATTGGAGGCTTCGAGCTTACACCTCGCTGTTGAAGGGTGGGGCTTACAATTGGTGGGAAACTATTTTAAGGAACACCTTTACAGATCAGATACCTTACAGTATTTTCAAGATAAGTTTCAGAGGATGTATATAGTAGACATATATCCTGCAGTACAGTGTAAGCGATTTCTTGATCTCAAGTAGGGTGACATATTTGTAACAAAGTATGAGCTAAAGTTTCTAGAGATCAGTATATACGCTACCACTATGTTTCCTATAGAGGAAAATATGAGTGAAAAGTTTGAAAAAAGGACTTCAGATTTCTATTAGGTCTTAGATAGCTTTGCATCGTGTTGCGCGTAATAAGTGCTACGCAATTGTGCAAGTATACACGTCGCAAGTTATAGTATAAAAGATATCGTCTCCACAGGATTGGTGCCACTTCAAGAATCTAGTCTCTTTAATTGTAAAAAGTAAAAACACAAGTAAAGGATTATCAAGTTTAACTAATTACTAATCTAGAAAGCAATAAAATAAAATAAAAGATGAATTCAATTGAGAGAGATAGGCTAGGTTATCGTGAGTTGAGGTGTGATAGCCGATTGGATTGTCTTGGTAAAAGAGTGCATGGGCAACTCTCGGTTGCCGTGGCGACTTGCACAACGGGTTGCCTTGGCAACTAATTGATGGTTGCTTGGGCGACTAGTTGGGCAACTACTTGGGCGATCGGGCAGCAACTTCAAGGTTCGGCGGAGCGTTCTTCAATGGTTTCTTCTTATCCCTAAGTCGAAACTCTAGCTACTTGTGCATGCCTTGATAATACATCCCTGCGTGAATCAAGGGTGAACAACAACCAATCTTGCGCTCCTCTTAGCCGTTGAAATCCTTAACTTATTCCTAAGCGGATTAATCTTCACCATCATTGGATTGCATAAAGATCATATTCATTCGTTTCTTGAATCTAACTCTCCCGATATTAGATAAATGGATGAAATCACGAGATCCTCTCCCAATTCACTGCAAGCAATAATAGGAACCAAGAATGAATAAACCTTGAAATAGAAAAGTGCAAACTCTTATTACCTAAACAAAAACCAATAGTTTCTCACAACCACAAAACACAATAACCATAGCCAAGTAAATTTAGTTCATGGCTAGGTTCCAAAGAAACACAAGATAATTAATCCCTAGCATGAACCCAATCGAACAAAGATGAAGGAAGAGGCTTGTCGAAATCCTCCTTGCCCTTGATGCTTGTCGAAAATTCTCTCCTCTTGCCCTACTTGGACTTGCCGAAATTTCCCTCTTGCTCTCTCTCTTGAATTGTCGAAATCTCTTGCTATTTATAGGGCTAGGCCAAAGTCCTTCTTTGAGGAGGAGTTTGAGTTGGAATTAAATTATCTTTAAAGAATATAATTCTTTATTATAATTTTATTCCTATTAGAACTTCTCCTATCCACTTGGAATTTAATTCTTCTTTAATCTCTGCATGGCAATCAAATTCCTTTGGGCTTGGACCTTGCTCCATGTCATCTTGGGCTTGTAAAATCATGAATTTCGACATCCATATTGCTTTTGGTCTTTGTCGACAAATGCCATGGCAATCGGCCCGGCGTCTCCTTCATGCACCGCCCGGCAACTAGCTCGGCATATCCTTCATGCATTGCCCCGGCAACTAGCTCGGCATTGCTTTGGCAAGTGATCCTGCACATACACACAAAAACACACCAAAGCAGCATCTATTTCCACAAAAATCACCAAGTTATGTAATCAAGCTCAACGATTGAAGGAAACATGGATTAATGCATGAATGGCTAACTATGCAACTAATATGAGCCTAAGTCTAACAATAATATGAGTAAAAGGGTAAGAAAAATAGTACTTTTGAACACTTATCACACCCCCAAACTCGAACTATTGCTTGTCCTCAAGCAATGCAAACTCATAATTACCGCCAAGACTTCAAATTTTCACAAACTTAGCTTTGAACTTGATTTCAATTCTCCAACAGGGGCACAAAGTATGATTGGCTTTTTATTTTTCAGAAAACTGATGAATTACTCGGAATCAAACTATAATGCTTGTGAGTGTGTGCGGAGTTGTGTGCAAGTTGATTTTTTGATTCTATGCAAACAATAGGTTTTCAAATTACTTCATTGGGTTCTTTTTAACATGTTTTAACTAGAGCCAATTTTGGGCACCTCTAGTGTTTTATTTTTAGTTTTCTTAAGTTAATTTAATCGACTAGAGCCGGTTTGGGCACCTCTAGTTAGCAAAAAAAATTTTAACGCCTCCTAGAGCCAGTTTCGGGCACCTCTAGTGATCAATTTTTTTTTAGCATATGCTAGAGCCAATTTCGGGCACCTCTAGCATTCATCCAATTTTTATTCTAATCCCCCAATTAGTTAATTATCAACCTAAGTTTACTAGAACTCCTTAAATCAATCAAACCACAACAAAGTGTTTCATCAAATTTAGCATCATAGTACAATTCTAAGTTTTTCATGGTTATCCTAGAATAAAAATTCTATCAATTAAGTGCATTGGCAAAGTCATCATCGAATATTCATCAAATCTAAGCAATTCTTGTTCCAATTAAAGGCATGGCAAGCAATTTATGTATCCTAAATGTAATGCTTAAGATTAATGTAACTAAACATGGTAATTACTAATAACAATCCCCCCCAAACTCGAGTGAGGCATTGTCCTCAATGCATGCATAAAAATAACGAAAAATAAATATAAAAATAAAATGCATACGAGGACTTACTCGAGAGTTCGTCATCGAGATGATTAGTTTCCTTCTAGTTGGCGTCTTGATTTTCTTGCTTGAACGTGATGGTTGTTTTCTTGTTGCCGGACGTCTTGAGCTTTGGTTGCCGTGGCATCTTCATGGTTAGTTGCCGTGGCATCAGCTTGTCAGCAGCACGATGTAGGTTGCCGCGCATCTTCTTCATTGGTTGCCGTGGCAAGGATCTTGGCGAAGAAATTTCCTTAGCATAGTAGTTGTGAGTCTTGTCGTGAAAAAGAAAATAAAGAAAACTGAAAACTAAAGATAATGAAGAAAAAATAAAATATCTCCTAAAAATAAAAATGAAAATAAAAAGAAAAAGAAAAAGAAATATCAAAGGAGAGCATGCTCATGCATCTCCTAAGTTGACCACTTCCTTGTTACGTTCCACATGGGCACCATTGTAGTGCTTCAATCTTTGTCCATTAACTTTGAATTCATGATTGTCGAGATGGACTTGATTATTACGGCACCATGAGAGAATGGTTTGACGACTTTGAATGGTCCCGACCATCTTGATTTCAGCTTTCCCGGGAAAAGTTTTAGCCGAGAATTGAATAGGAGAACTAGTTGCCCCTGGCGTGAATTGTCGTGGCAATAGTTTCTTGTCGTGCCATCGCTTGTTTTCTCCTTGTAGATTTGTGCATTGTTATAGGCGAGTGCACGAAATTCTTCTATCTCATTGAGATCCATCAAGCGCTTTTTTGTCCGCACTTTCCCAATCCATATTCACGGTCTTGATTGCCCAAGACGCCTTGTGCTCGATTTCCACGGTAGATGACATGTTTTACCATAGACAAGCCGGAAGGGGACATACCTAATGGTGTTTTGAATGCAGTGTGATATGCCCAAAGTGCGTCATCTAGTCTTAATGACCAATCCTTCCTTGAGGGATTTACAACTTTCTCGAGTATTCCCTTCAACTCCCGGTTGGAAATTTTTCGCTGCCCGTTGGTTTGTGGGTGATATGCCGTGGCGATCTTGTGTGATATGCCAAGCGTTGCAACATCTTGGCAATTAGTCTGTTGTCAAAATGCTTGCCCCGTCGCTGATAATTGCTCGTATCCCAAACCGTAAATATGTTTTTCTCGCAGAATCGTTGCACGGTCTTGGAATCGTCGTTGGGAACCGCAGCTGCCTCTACCCATTTAGACACATAGTCGGCGAGTAAGATGTAGAGGTTGCCGAATGAAGATGGAAAAGGTCCCATAAAATCGATCCCCATACATCGAAGCAGTTCCACCTCGATGATGTTCGAGTGGCATCTCATGTCGCCTAGAGATATTGCCCGTCATCCGCAACGATCACATTGCTTGTAAAAGTCTTGGGCATCTTTGTACAATGTTGGCCAATACAAACCGGATTGCAAGACTTTGGTCCGGGTGACGAGTTCCTCCAAAATGTCCTCCATAGGGTGAAGAATGGCATTGCCGAGTACATTCTTGTTCTTCTTCAGGACACATCGACGTATAACCTGATCCGCACATTGTTTAAACAAAAGAGGCTCGTCCCAAAAGTAATGCTTAGCATTATGGCGGAACCGCTTCTTCCCTTGGTGAGTAATGCCATACGGAAAATACCACAAACAAGGAAGTTAACTAAATCTGCGTGCACCAAGGTATTGCCGGGCATGTGTGCCGCCGAGTGTTCGCTCCCAAAATTGCCGAGAGGCGGCGTGTTTCGCCAAAGACTGCCGCGGCGCGTCGAGAGTTGCCGAGGCGTCATGGGCTGTCGAGGCGTCAAGGGTTGCCGAGGCGATTAGAATTTGTTCATCCGGGAATGCATCGATATCTCTAGATCCGCGTCCTCTCCCTATTATTGCGTTCCAAACGTGATAAGTGATCGCCACTTGATTTTTTGTTCCTTTCTCGTCCTTAATTTCAATATCAAATTCTTGTAAAAGTAATATCCAACTAATCAAACGAGGTTTAGCATCCTTTTTAGCAAATAAGTATTTGATTGCCGAATGGTCCGTATGAACAATTACCTTTGTACCAATTAAATAGGATCGAACTTGTCAAATGCGAAAACTACAACTAGTAACTCTTTCTCCGTTGTTGTGTAATTCATTTGAGCATCGTTAAGAGTTTTACTAGCGTAGTATATCACATGGAAGGTCTTACCTGTGCGTTGGCCTAGGATCGCTCCTACCGCAAATCACTTGCATCACACATGAGCTCAAAAGGTAGCGCCCAACTGTGGAACAACAATGGGTGCCGAGGCAAGCTTTTTTTCTTTAGGGTTTCAAATGCTTGAGTGCAAGAATCATCAAAATCGAAGACTTTATCCTGTTCAAGCAGATTACACAAAGGTTTAGTGATTTTAGAAAAGTTATGAATGAACCTCCTGTGAAAAACCTCGCATGTCCGAGAAAACTTCAATTCCTTTAACCGAATTTGGTGGGGTAATCTCTCGATCACGCCCACCTTGGCTTTGTCTACTTCAATTCCCTTGGATGAGATCTTATGGCGAGCACTATTCCTTCATCTACCATAAAGTGGCATTTCTCCCAATTGAGGACTAAACCATTTCTTCGCATCTTGCCAACACCTCTCTAAATTGCCGAGACAGCCGTCAAGTCATTACCAAAAACCGAAAAATCATCCATGAAGATCTCAAGGAAGTCTTCGACCATGTCCGAAAAGAGCGCCATCATACATCTTTGGAAGGTTGCCGGGGCGTTACATAATCCGAACGGCATTCTTCGGAAGGCATAAGTACCGTAGGGGCATGTGAAGGTTGTCTTTTCTTGATCTTCCGGTGCTATGGCAATCTGATTGTAACCTGAATAACCATCAAGAAAACAGTAAAAGGGTTTACCTGCAAGACGGTCAAGCATTTGATCAATAAAGGGTAATGGGAAGTGATCTTTCCTAGTGGCTTTGTTTAGCTTTCGATAGTCCATACAAACCCTCCAACCGGTCACAGTCCTGGTTGGGATAAGTTCATTATTTTCATTGCTTACCATCTGTTATACCTCCCTTTTTCGCACACACACATTGTACCGGACTTACCCACGTACTATCGGAGATAGGGTATATAATGCCGGCGTCAAGCCACTTGATGATTTCTTTCATTACAACCCCTTTCATGGCATGATTCAGTCTCCTCCGGGCCTCAATTGAAGGTTTGTGATCATCTTCCAACAAGATCTTGTGCATGCACACCGCCCGGGCTAATTCCCTTCAAGTCGGCAATTGTCCACCCTATTGCCTTTTTATGTAGCTTCAACATGTTGATCAGCTTCTTTTCCTGCTCAGGCTGTAACTTAGAAGAAATAATTACGTGTAATGTATTATCGGTCCCTAAGTATACATATTTCATTTGCTCGCAATTGTTTCAACTCAAGAATTGGTGGATTTTCGATAGAGGGTTTTTCGATCTTACCTTCCTTACCCGAGTAGTCCGGTGGTTCAAAGTATGTACCTGGTCGATTGACTAGCCAATTTACCTCTTCTGGTTGTTCCTCATCGACCGGTTCTTCATACTCCTCAGGTTCCTCTTGATCGGCAATGTAGTTGCCGAGGCAACTAAATTCCTCATCGGTTAAACTCGCCGTGGCATGAAGTAGTTGGCATTCTTCGGATCATCGGCATGCCTTAGTGTTTGGAACACATTTAGTTTTACCGCTGGTCATTCACCCTCATTGTGAGTTCTCCCTTTTCAACATCAATCAAAGTTCTCCTGTCGCTAGGAATGGTCTTCCGAGAATGATAGGCGCATGCTCATCTCGCTTCACAATCTAAAACAATAAAGTCAGCGGGAAAAATAAATTTATCAACTTTTACCAAGTATGTCCTCGATTTTTCCCTCCTGGATGCACATAGGATCCGCTTCGGCTAGCTGTAGCATAACTGTTGTAGGTCTTTCCTTCCCGATTCCTAGTTTCGAAAACCGATTTAGGCATCAAGTTTATGCTAGCCCCTAGGTCGCATAGTGCTTTCCGACATAGTGATTTCCAATAGAGCGGTATTGTGAAACTTCCGGGATCCTTCAACTTGGGCGGCATACGATTGTGCAACATTGCCATGCATCCCTCTGTTGCGGCAATTGTTTCAAACTCTCCTAGCCTTGTTCTCTTGGACACAATGTCTTTAAGAAACTTGGCATAGTTTGGCATTTGTTCAATTGCTTCCACCAATGGCAAGTTGATGTGGACTTGCTTTAGGATATCAAGAAACTTCTTGAATTGGTATTCTTGCTTTTGTCGCTTCAACCTTTGTGGGAATGGTGGTGGAAGTCGGATATCTTCGATCTTTTCATTGGTTTGAAAACCTGATTGACGGCATTCTGGGGACATCTGGAGTTGCCGATGTGTTTACCAAATGGGGTTGCCGCGGCGTGCTTATCGCAAGTTACCGAGGCGTCATTGGTTGCCGAGGCATGCTTATTGCGGTTGCCGCAGCAATTCTTGGTTCAACATCCGAGACTTTGCCGCTAGGTTCGTCTTGCTCTTTTGTGGAGTTTTGTTTGACGAGCGGGTTTGAACCTCTCTAAGTTGTTGGCCACTTCGTGGTGATTGCCTTACATTGCTCATGGCAGTTCCTCTTGCGACTTGATATCGCTAGGTAAACCTCCTTGTGGTCTAGTGTTTGATTTTGAGCAAATTGTCCGACTTGATTTTCCAATGATTTGATTGCCGCCTCTTGGTTTTGCAATCTCATCTCGGTCTATTAATAAAAGCATCAGTTCTTTTTATGAAATTACTATTCTCAGCCATATAAGATTGATTTTCATCATAAAAGCATTTAGAGAATTTTCCAAAGAACTAGATGTTGTCGGTTGTTCTTTGCGGCATACATTGTCGTGGCATATTTTCTTTGGAATCCCGATGCTTGTGCATTCCGATTGTTCTGGTTTAGAGCATTGTTGGGATTACTCCATGAAAAATTTGGGTGCTTCTTCCAAGCTGGATTGTATGTATTTGACATCATGTTGTTGCCCGATTGTAATTCCCCACATAGAAGTTAGATTCGGATTTCGCATACATTCGGAAGAATTATGGTTATCGCCACATAACTCACAAAAAGAATCCATTACCTTGACTTCATGTGTGTTGTTTGGTTTTGCATGTTACGGACCATCTTGGTTAAAGCGGCCAATTGTGCCAAATTGAATCGATGATCCTAGTTCATGTATTGTGGTCAGCGTCTAACTCCTCCTCTTCTAGTAGATGGGAATTGATAATCATTCTTGGCCAGCCTGTTTAAAATTTGCATTGCTTCTTCCGGTGACTTATCTAGGAGTATGCCGTTTGCCGAGGCGTCTAGCATCATCCTTGTTGGTGTATTCACGGCATTGTAAAACATTGTCACTTGAGTCCACACCGGAATCCGTGTAGAGGGCATTTATGTAGAAGTTCTCTATCGCTCCCAAGCCTCAGACATGGATTCATCATCCACTGCCAAAAGAAGTAATGTCATTCGGGCTTATCGATTAAATTTGTAGGATTAAATCTAGCAAGGAAATCACGACAAAGATCAGTCCAAGATGCTATGGATCCGCAGAATGCTATTTAGCCATGCTTTCGCCCTATCCTCGGTGAATAGGGAATAATCTTAATCGTAAGACATCGGGGTGACTCCGTGTATCTTGAACGAGTTGCAAATCTCGAGGAAAGATTTCAGATGTTGTCGTGCATCTTCGATTCTCGAGCCGCCAAATTGACCTATTGTGTTGATCATATTAAACATTACCGGTTTCAACTCAAAGTGGTCGGCTTCAATTTCGGTGCGACAACTCTCGGTTAAGTCCATCAAGATCTTCTTCAAGATAGTCTCGAATAGTTACATTTGATGCAAGAATCACTCCTCCTCCCGCTCGAACATCTTGATTAATATTGCCGCGTCTTGATTTGCCATTGCTTCTCTTATCCTTCGTCTAAGTCTTTGTAAGGTTCGTTCGATTTACGGATCAAAGGGATATTACGGTGAAGTCGGTCTCGCCCTGGTCATATACCAATGCAAAACCAAAGTTTGTTAGCCCTTTGAATTTTAAACAAGAAAAATAAAAAGAAAGTGCAAGAAAGTAAAAACAAAGTCGCTATTGCCAATCCCTAACAACGGCGCCAAAAAAACTTGTTGCGTAATAAGTGCTACATAATTGTGCAAGTATACACGTCGCAAGTTATAGTATAAAAGATATCGTCTCCACGAGGATTGGTGCCACTTCAAGAATCTAGTCTCTTGCAATTGTAAAAAGTAAAAACACAAGTAAAGGATTATAGAAGTTTAACTAATTACTAATCTAGAAAGCAATAAAATAAAATAAAAGATGAATTCAATTGAGAGAGATAGGCTAGGTTATCGTGAGTTGAGGTGTGATAGCCGATTGGATTGTCTTGGTAAAAGAGTGCATGGGCAACTCGGTTGCCGTGGCGACTTGCACAACGGGTTGCCTTGGCAACTAATTGATGGTTGCTTGGGCGACTAGTTGGGCAACTACTTGGGCGACTGGGCAGCAACTTCAAGGTTGGCGGAGCGTTCTTCAATGGTTTCTTCTTATCCCTAAGTCGAAACTCTAGCTACTTGTGCATGCCTTGATAATACATCCCTGCGTGAATCAAGGGTGAACAACAACCAATCTTTGCGCTCCTCTTAGCCGTTGAAATCCTTAACTTATTCCTGCCGGATTAATCTTCACCATCATTGATTGCATAAAGATCATATTCATTCGTTTCTTGAATCTAACTCTCCCGATATTAGATAAATGGATGAAATCACGAGATCCTCTCCCAATTCACTCATAAGCAATAATAGGAACCAAGAATGAATAAACCTTGAAATAGAAAAGTGCAAACTCTTATTACCTAAACAAAAACCAATAGTTTCTCACAACCACAAAACACAATAACCATAGCCAAGTAAATTTAGTTCATGGCTAGGTTCCAAAGAAACACAAGATAATTAATCCCTAGCATGAACCCAATCGAACAAAGATGAAGGAAGAGGCTTGTCGAAATCCTCCTTGCCCTTGATGCTTGTCGAAAATTCTCTCCTCTTGCCCTACTTGGACTTTGCGAAATTTCCCTCTTGCTCTCTCTCTTGAATTGTCGAAATCTCTTGCTATTTATAGGGCTAGGCCAAAGTCCTTCTTTGAGGAGGAGTTTGAGTTGGAATTAAATTATCTTTAAAGAATATAATTCTTTATTATAATTTTATTCCTATTAGAACTTCTCCTATCCACTTGGAATTTAATTCTTCTTTAATCTCTGCATGGCAATCAAATTCCTTTGGGCTTGGACCTTGCTCCATGTCATCTTGGGCTTGTAAAATCATGAATTTCGACATCCATATTGCTTTTGGTCTTTGTCGACAAATGCCATGGCAATCGGCTCGGCGTCTCCTTCATGCACTGCCCTGGCAACTAGCTCGGCATATCCTTCATGCATTGCCCTGGCAACTAGCTCGGCATTGCTTTGGCAAGTGATCCTGCACATACACACAAAAACACACCAAAGCAGCATCTATTTCCACAAAAATCACCAAGTTATGTAATCAAGCTCAACGATTGAAGGAAACATGGATTAATGCATGAATGGCTAACTATGCAACTAATATGAGCCTAAGTCTAACAATAATATGAGTAAAAAGGGTAAGAAAAAATAGTACTTTTGAACACTTATCACACCCCAAACTCGAACTATTGCTTGTCCTCAAGCAATGCAAACTCATAATTACCCGCCAAGACTTCAAATTTTCACAAACTTAGCTTTGAACTTGATTTCAATTCTTCGAACCGGGCACAAAGTATGATTGGCTTTTTATTTTTCAGAAAACTGATGAATTACTCGGAATCAAACTATAATGCTTGTGAGTGTGTGCGGAGTTGTGTGCAAGTTGATTTTTTTGATTCTATGCAAACAATAGGTTTTCAAATTACTTCATTGGGTTCTTTTTAACATGTTTTAACTAGAGCCAATTTGGGCACCTCTAGTGTTTTATTTTTAGTTTTCTTAAGTTAATTTAATCGACTAGAGCCGGTTTGGGCACCTCTAGTTAACCGAAAAAATTTTAACGCCTCCTAGAGCCAGTTCGGGCACCTCTAGTGATCAATTTTTTTAGCATATGCTAGAGCCAATTTCGGGCACCTCTAGCATTCATCCAATTTTTATTCTAATCCCCAATTAGTTAATTATCAACCTAAGTTTACTAGAACTCCTTAAATCAATCAAACCACAACAAAGTGTTTCATCAAATTTAGCATCATAGTACAATTCTAAGTTTTTCATGGTTATCCTAGAATAAAAATTCTATCAATTAAGTGCATTGGCAAAGTCATCATCGAATATTCATCAAATCTAAGCAATTCTTGTTCCAATTAAAGGCATGGCAAGCAATTTATGTATCCTAAATGTAATGCTTAAGATTAATGTAACTAAACATGGTAATTACTAATAACAATCCCCCAAACTCTCGAGTGAGGCATTGTCCTCAATGCATGCATAAAAATAACGAAAAATAAATATAAAATAAAATGCATGCGAGGACTTACTCCGAGAGTTCGTCATCGTAGATGATTAGTTTCCTTCTAGTTGGCGTCTTGATTTTCTTGCTTGAACGTGATGGTTGTTTTTTCTTGTTGCCGGACGTCTTGAGCTTTGGTTGCCGTGGCATCTTCATGGTTAGTTGCCGTGGCATCAGCTTGTGCAGCACGATGTAGGTTGCCGCGCATCTTCTTCATTGGTTGCCGTGGCAAGGATCTTGGCAGTAAATTTCCTTAGCATAGTAGTTGTGAGTCTTGTCGTGAAAAAGAAAATAAAGAAAACCTGAAAACTAAAGATAATGAAGAAAAAATAAAATATCTCCTAAAAATAAAAATGAAAATAAAAAGAAAAAGAAAAAAGAAATACTGAAAGGAGAGCATGCTCATGCATCTCCTAAGTTGACCACTTCCTTGTTACGTTCCACATGGGCACCATTGTAGTGCTTCAATCTTTGTCCATTAACTTTGAATTCATGATTGTCAGAGATGGACTTGATTATTACGGCACCATGAGAGAATGGTTTGACGACTTTGAATGGTCCCGACCATCTTGATTTCAGCTTTCCCGGGAAAAGTTTTAGCCGAGAATTGAATAGGAGAACTAGTTGCCCTGGCGTGAATTGTCGTGGCAATAGTTTCTTGTCGTGCCATCGCTTTGTTTTCTCCTTGTAGATTTGTGCATTGTTATAGGCGAGTGCACGAAATTCTTCTATCTCATTGAGATCCATCAAGCGCTTTTTGTCCGCACTTTCCCAATCCATATTCACGGTCTTGATTGCCCAAAGACGCCTTGTGCTCGATTTCCACCGGTAGATGACATGTTTTACCATAGACAAGCCGGAAGGGGACATACCTAATGGTGTTTTGAATGCAGTGTGATATGCCCAAAGTGCGTCATCTAGTCTTAATGACCAATCCTTCCTTGCGGGATTTACAACTTTCTCGAGTATTCCCTTCAACTCCCGGTTGGAAATTTCTGCTTGCCCGTTGGTTTGTGGGTGATATGCCGTGGCGATCTTGTGTGATATGCCGAAGCGTTGCAACATCTTGGCAATTAGTCATTGTCAAAATGCTTGCCCCGTCGCTGATAATTGCTCTCGGTATCCCAAACCGTGTAAATATGTTTTTCTGCAGGAATCGTTTACGGTCTTGGAATCGTCGTTGGGAACTGCAGCTGCCTCTACCCATTTAGACACATAGTCGACGGCGAGTAAGATGTAGAGGTTGCCGAATGAAGATGGAAAAGGTCCCATAAAATCGATCCCCATACATCGAGCAGTTCCACCTCGATGATGTTCGAGTGGCATCTCATGTCGCCTAGAGATATTGCCCGTCATCCGCAACGATCACATTGCTTGTAAAAGTCTTGGCATCTTTGTACAATGTTGGCCAATACAAACCGGATTGCAAGACTTTGGTCATGTGTACGAGTTCCTCCAAAATGTCCTCCATAGGGTGAAGAATGGCATTGCCGGAGTACATTCATTGCTCTTCTTGAGGACACATCGACGTATAACCCGATCTGCACATTGTTTAAACAAAAGAGGCTCGTCCCAAAAAGTAATGCTTAGCATTATGGCGGAACCGCTTCTTCCTTGGTGAGTAATGCCATACGGAAAAATACCACAAACAAGGAAGTTAACTAAATCTGCGTACCAAGGTATTGCGGGGCATGTCTTTGCCGTAGTGTTCGCTCCCAAAATTGCTGAGGCGTGCTCGTCAAAGACCTAGCGCGGCGTCGTCGAGTTGCCGAGGCGTCATGGGCTGTCGAGGCGTCAAGGGTTGCCGAGGCGATTAGAATTTGTTCATCCGGGAATGCATCGCATATCTCTAGATCCGTCCTCTTCCCTATTGCGTTCCAAACGTGATAAGTGATCGCCACTTGATTTTTGTTCCTTTTCTCGTCCTTAATTTCAATATCAAATTCTTGTAAAAGTAATATCCAACGAATCAAACGAGGTTTAGCATCCTTTTTAGCAAATAAGTATTTGATTGCCGAATGGTCCGTATGAACAATTACCTTTGTACCAATTAAATAGGATCGGAACTTGTCAAATGCGAAAACTACAGCTAGTAACTCTTTCTTCGTTGTTGTGTAATTCATTTGAGCATCGTTAAGAGTTTTACTAGCGTAGTATATCACATGGAAGGTCTTACCTGTGCGTTGGCCTAGGACTGCTCCTACCGCGAAATCACTTGCATCACACATGAGCTCAAAAGGTAGCGTCCAATCTGGTGGAACAACAATGGGTGCCGAGGCAAGCTTTTTCTTTAGGGTTTCAAATGCTTGAGTGCAAGAATCATCAAAATCGAAGACTTTATCCTGTTCAAGCAGATTACACAAAGGTTTAGTGATTTTAGAAAAGTTATGAATGAACCTCCTGTAAAAAACTCGCATGTCCGAGAAAACTTGAATTCCTTTAACCGAATTTGGTGGGGTAATCTCTCGATCACGTCCACCTTGGCTTTGTCTACTTCAATTCCCTTGGATGAGATCTTATGGCCGAGCACTATTCCTTCATCTACCATAAAGTGGCATTTCTCCCAATTGAGGACTAAATCTGTTTCTTCGCATCTTGCCAACACCCTCTCTAAATTGCCGAGACAGCCGTCGAAGTCATTACCAAAAACCGAAAAATCATCCATGAAGATCTCAAGGAAGTCTTGACCATGTCCGAAAAGAGCGCCATCATACATCTTTGGAAGGTTGGGGCGTTACATAATCCGAACGGCATTCTTCGGAAGGCATAAGTACCGTAGGGGCATGTGAAGGTTGTCTTTTCTTGATCTTACGGTGCTATGGCAATCTGATTGTAAACTGAATAACCATCAAGAAAACAGTAAAAGGGTTTACCCGCAAGACGGTCAAGCATTTGATCAATAAAGGGTAATGGGAAGTGATCTTTCCTAGTGGCTTTGTTTAGCTTTCGATAGTCCATACAAACCTCCAACCGGTCACAGTCCTGGTTGGGATAAGTTCATTATTTTCATTGCTTACCACTGTTATACCTCCCTTTTTCGCACACATTGTACCGGACTTACCCACGTACTATCGGAGATAGGGTATATAATGCGGCGTCAAGCCACTTGATGATTTCTTTCATTACAACCCCTTTCATGGCATGATTCAGTCTCCTCTCGGGCCTCAATTGAAGGTTTGTGATCATCTTCCAACAAGATCTTGTGCATGCACACCGCCGGGCTAATTCCCTTCAAGTCGGCAATTGTCCACCCTATTGCCTTTTATGTAGCTTCAACATGTTGATCAGCTTCTTTTTCCTGCTCAGGCTGTAACTTAGAAGAAATAATTACAGGTAATGTATTATCGGTCCCTAAGTATACATATTTCATTGCTCGCAATTGTTTCAACTCAAGAATTGGTGGATTTTCGATAGAGGGTTTTTCGATCTTACCTTCCCCTTACGAGTAGTCCGGTGGTTCAAAGTATGTACCTGGTCGATTGACTAGCCAATTTACCTCTTCTGGTTGTTCCTCATCGACCGGTTCTTCATACTCCTCAGGTTCCTCTTGATCGGCAATGTAGTTGCCGAGGCAACTAAATTCCTCATCGGTTAAACTCTGCCGTGGCATGAAGTAGTTGGCATTCTTCGGATCATCGGCATGCCTTAGTGTTTGGAACACATTTAGTTTTACCGCTGGTCATTCACCCTCATTGTGAGTTCTCCTTTTCAACATCAATCAAAGTTCTCCTGCCGCTAGGAATGGTCTTCCGAGAATGATAGGCGCATGCTCATCTCGCTTCACAATCTAAAACAATAAAGTCAGCGGGAAAAATAAATTTATCAACTTTTACCAGTATGTCCTCGATTTTTCCCTCTGGATGCACATAGGATCTGTCGGCTAGCTGTAGCATAACTGTTGTAGGTCTTTCCTTCCCGATTCCTAGTTTCTGGAAAACCGATTTAGGCATCAAGTTTATGCTAGCCCCTAGGTCGCATAGTGCTTTCCCGACATAGTGATTTCCAATAGAACAGGGTATTGTGAAACTTCCGGGATCCTTCAACTTGGGCGGCATACGATTGTGCAACATTGCCATGCATCCCTCTGTTGCGGCAATTGTTTCAAACTCTCCTAGCCTTGTTCTCTTGGACACAATGTCTTTAAGAAACTTGGCATAGTTTGGCATTTGTTCAATTGCTTCCACCAATGGCAAGTTGATGTGGACTTGCTTTAGGATATCAAGAAACTTCTTGAATTGGTATTCTTGCTTTTGTCGCTTCAACCTTTGTGGGAATGGTGGTGGAAGTCGGATATCTTCGATCTTTTCATTGGTTTGAAACCTGATTGACGGCATTACAGGGACATCCGGAGTTGCCGATGTGTTACCAATGGGGTTGCCGCGGCGTGCTTATCGCAAGTTACCGAGGCGTCATTGGTTGCCGAGGCATGCTTATTGCGGTTGCCGCAGCAATTCTTGGTTCAGCATCCGAGACTTTGCCGCTAGGTTCGTCTTGCTCTTTTGTGGAGTTTTGTTTGACGAGCGGGTTTGAACCTCTCTAAGTTGTTGGCCACTTCTGGTGGTGATTGCCTTACATTGCTCATGGCCAGTTCCTCTTGCGACTTCAGTATCGCTAGGTAAACCTCCTTGTGGTCTAGTGTTTGATTTTGAGCAAATTGTCCGACTTGATTTTCCAATGATTTGATTGCCGCCTCTTGGTTTTGCAATCTCATCTCGTCCTGTTAATAAAAGCATCAGTTCTTTTTATGAAATTACTATTCTCAGCCATATAAGATTCAGTTTTCATCATAAAAGCATTTAGAGAATTTTCCAAAGAACTAGATGTTGTCGGTTGTTGCTGCGGCATCTGTTGTCGTGGCATATTTTCTCGAATCCCGATGCTTGTGCATTCGATTGTTCTGGTTTAGAGCATTGTTGGGATTACTCCATGAAAAATTTGGGTGCTTCTTCCAAGCTGGATTGTATGTATTTGACATCATGTTGTTGCCCGATTGTAATTCCCCACATAGAAGTTAGATTCCGGATTTTGCATACATTCAGAAGAATTATGGTTATCGCCACATAACTCACAAAAAGAATCCATTACCTTGACTTCATGTGTGTTGTTTGGTTTTTGCATGTTCTGGACCATCTTGGTTAAAGCGGCCAATTGTGCGAAATTGAATCGATGATCCTAGTTCATGTATTGTGGCTTGGCGTCTAACTCCTCCTCTTCTAGTAGATGGGAATTGATAATCATTCTTGGCCAGCCTGTTTAAAATTTGCATTGCTTCTTCCGGTGACTTATCTAGGAGTATGCCGTTTGCCGAGGCGTCTAGCATCATCCTTGTTGGTGTATTCACGGCATTGTAAAACATTGTCACTTGAGTCCACACCGGGAATCCGTGTAGAGGGCATTTATGTAGAAGTTCTCTATATCGCTCCCAAGCCTCGTACATGGATTCATCATCTGCCTGCCGAAAAGAAGTAATGTCGTTACGAAGCTTATCAGTTAAATTTGTAGGATTAAATCTAGCAAGGAAATCACGACAAAGATCAGTCCAAGATGCTATGGATCCGCAGAATGCTATTTAGCCATGCTTTCGCCCTATCCTCGGTGAATAGGGAATAATCTTAATCGTAAGACATCGGGGTGACTCCGTGTATCTTGAACGAGTTGCAAATCTCGAGGAAAGATTTCAGATGTTGTCGTGCATCTTGATTCTTTGAGCCGCCAAATTGACCTATTGTGTTGATCATATTAAACATTACCGGTTTCAACTCAAAGTGGTCGGCTTCAATTTCGGTGCGACAACTCGGGTTAAGTCCATCAAGATCTTCTTCAAGATAGTCTCGAATAGTTCTTTTCGTGCAAGAATCACTCCTCCTCCCGCTCGAACATCTTGATTAATATTGCCGTCTTGATTTGCCATTGCTTCTCTTATCCTTCGTCTAAGTCTTTGTAAGGTTCGTTCGATTTTCTGGATCAAAGGGATATTCTGGTGAAGTCGGTCTCGCCCCTGGTCATATACCAATGCAAAACCAAAGTTTGTTAGCCCTTTGAATTTTAAACAAGAAAAATAAAAGAAAGTGCAAGAAAGTAAAAACAAAGTCGCTATTGCCAATCCCGACAACGGCGCCAAAAACTTGTTGCGCGTAATAAGTGCTACGCAATTGTGCAAGTATACACGCCGCAAGTTATAGTATAAAAGATATCGTCTCCACGAGGATTGGTGCCACTTCAAGAATCTAGTCTCTGCACCTTTGTAAAAAGTAAAAACACAAGTAAAGGATTATCAAGTTTAACTAATTACTAATCTAGAAAGCAATAAAATAAAATAAAAGATGAATTCAATTGAGAGAGATAGGCTAGGTTATCGTGAGTTGAGGTGTGATAGCCGATTGGATTGTCTTGGTAAAAGAGTGCATGGGCAACTCAGTTGCCGTGGCGACTTGTACAACGGGTTGCCTTGGCAACTAATTGATGGTTGCTTGGGCGACTAGTTGGGCAACTACTTGGGCGATCGGGCAGCAACTTCAAGGTTCGGCGGAGCGTTCTTCAATGGTTTCTTCTTATCCCTAAGTCGAAACTCTAGCTACTTGTGCATGCCTTGATAATACATCCTGCGTGAATCAAGGGTGAACAACAACCAATCTTGCGCTCCTCTTAGCCGTTGAAATCCTTAACTTATTCCTAAGCCGGATTAATCTTCACCATCATTGGATTGCATAAAGATCATATTCATTCGTTTCTTGAATCTAACTCTCCCGATATTAGATAAATGGATGAAATCACGAGATCCTCTCCCAATTCACTGCAAGCAATAATAGGAACCAAGAATGAATAAACCTTGAAATAGAAAAGTGCAAACTCTTATTACCTAAACAAAAACCAATAGTTTCTCACAACCACAAAACACAATAACCATAGCCAAGTAAATTTAGTTCATGGCTAGGTTCCAAAGAAACACAAGATAATTAATCCCTAGCATGAACCCAATCGAACAAAGATGAAGGAAGAGGCTTGTCGAAATCCTCCTTGCCCTTGATGCTTGTCGAAAATTCTCTCCTCTTGCCCTACTTGGACTTGCCGAAATTTCCCTCTTGCTCTCTCTCTTGAATTGTCGAAATCTCTTGCTATTTATAGGGCTAGGCCAAAGTCCTTCTTTGAGGAGGAGTTTGAGTTGGAATTAAATTATCTTTAAAGAATATAATTCTTTATTATAATTTTATTCCTATTAGAACTTCTCCTATCCACTTGGAATTTAATTCTTCTTTAATCTCTGCATGGCAATCAAATTCCTTTGGGCTTGGACCTTGCTCCATGTCATCTTGGGCTTGTAAAATCATGAATTTCGACATCCATATTGCTTTTGGTCTTTGTCGACAAATGCCATGGCAACTGGCTCGGCGTCTCCTTCATGCACTGCCCTGGCAACTAGCTCGGCATATCCTTCATGCATTGCCCTGGCAACTAGCTCGGCATTGCTTTGGCAAGTGATCCTGCACATACACACAAAAACACACCAAAGCAGCATCTATTTCCACAAAAATCACCAAGTTATGTAATCAAGCTCAACGATTGAAGGAAACATGGATTAATGCATGAATGGCTAACTATGCAACTAATATGAGCCTAAGTCTAACAATAATATGAGTAAAAAGGGTAAGAAAAATAGTACTTTTGAACACTTATCACATCGTGAGTGAGTTTTTGATGAACTTGTAGAGAAGGCCAGAGCAGCAGAAGTTGTTGAGAATCTTATTAAGAAGCAAGAAAGACAACATAGAGAGCAGTCTAATAGGTCTTTTGGTTACTCAGGTCATTCACGATCATCTTCTCGCCTGGGTAAAAAAGGTAGGGATATGGCAACTCAACAGAGTCAGTCTGGGTTTGGATCAACAGTTTAGACAGCTACTCATGTTGGTTTTGGAGGCAACTCTGATGGTAGGCCTTTTCTTATTTGTTTATTTTGTTGTTGACAGCACCTGGGGAGTGTAAAAGGAAGGCATGTACTTGTTTTAAATGTGGGTCTGACGAGCACTTTTTGAAGGATTGTCTGCAAAATTATGGTTCATATCAGGCACCTTCTAGATCACAGAGTTTAGTGCAGATGCCTTCCAAGGGTCATGGTTAGGGTTGGGCCAATAATTCTAGTTTTACTACGAGATATACTAGTAGGGGTCGACCAACTCAGGGTAGAAGACATGCTAGATCTGATACTAGGCAACTGAATCTAGTGTATGCATCTCAAACTCTTAATAAGAGTGATGCTCCAAATGTGATTGCATGTACTTTATTTATTCATTCATCTACTGATTTTGCACTCTTGATAATGGTTCCACTCATTTTTATATTGCAAGCATTGTTGTTGGCAATTTGGATATTCCTGTTGAAAACACTGAGCATCCTATTATTGTTCAAAGTCTCGTGGGAAAATCTATAGTGGTTAATCGAGTCTATCGGAGATGTCCTCTTGTGGTTCAGAGTGAGATCTTTTCGGCTGACCAGATGGAACTTCCTTTCGAGGGGTCCAATCTTATTCTTGGCATGGATTGGTTGATCAAGCATCAGGTTAACCTTGATTGTGAGTTTAAGAAGGCAAATTTGAAGACTTCAGATAATCATGAGGTTACATTGATTGGCGAGCGAAGGGGATTCATGACTAATGTTGTTACCGCTCTTGCAGTAGAAAGAATAATCATAAGGGGAAATGAAGCATTCTTGGCCTATGTCTTGGATTCTCAAAATTCCAACTTAGGGGTAGTAGAGATTCGCGCGGCAAAAGATTTTTTGGATGTATTTCTAAGGGAACTGCCTGGATTACCGCCTGATAGAGACGTTGAGTTTGTGATTCAGACTTATAATGGCTCTACATCGGTGTCTATGGCACCCTACTGCATGTGTAACCCCCTTGACCCGGCCTAGACACCCAACCGAACCGAGAAGGCTACATTAGGTTTGTCGTAGCAAACTGAAGAGATATAAAAAACTGGGTCTTTTATTATTATTATTATTATTATTATTATTATTATTATTATTATCTTATCTAGATGCCAATTATTAACCCTACATGTTCATGCAGACATCAGGTGCAACCCCAACTCAATCGGGCATCATTTTGACATCTAATTGATCATATTTGCAATTTAGGGACCAAATTGCAATTACAGGAAATTTCAGGATTAAAGCTTACTCTTAAGTTACCAACTTTTAATTAGTCAGGTTACAAACTTTTATCTCACATATCGACTCAATTCGATTATTCTATCACATACAATTGCATTGACAAGATTCAAGGACTAAATGCAAAGAAAGCAAAACTACCCAGCTGACATTAATGGAAATCGGCCTCGAGTATCGGTACTGGTGTTACTGTACAGATACGCATAAAATACACCATACCAATACACCACGGCCCGTACCGATACGTAATAACCAACTTACCTAACTTTTAAATTCTCAACATTCGTATCGGTACGCTTACGTGGGTATCAGTACACGGGTTTGGGTTGAAAAGTGAAATTCCAGAGGCTAGAATGTGTACTGATGCTCTCTTAACCGTATTGGTACGCCAGGCTAAAATTGCCTAGGCGTACCGGTACACCCATACGCGTACCGATCCCCCCATGCCGAATGGTGTCTAGACATACCGATACAGTCCCCAGCGTATCGGTACGCCTGGACCTATAATGTCCTAACTTGTTGGTTTTTCACCCCAAACCATTCCCACGTGCTTATAACACAACACCAATATACCAAGCATGTTACAAGCATTCAGGCTTCACAAGATCAACATCGCAACATAGCATTATGAGTCAAAAGATGAACTATAGGCATGCTCCTTATTATGCAACCAACCAACATATCAAAAGGTAAACCAGCACCAAAACCAAATGTTTAAGGCAATTTACAACTTAAGAGCAACTAATGAAACATGCTCAAACAGAGAGTTCCACAAAATATCTCCCAAAACACAACAAGTACCCCATTGCCCTTATTCATTATAGTCTAGTCTCTAACATACTTTGGAAACAAGTCTTGCCAAGATCCCCTTTGCTTCTTGCTGCCTCCCGGGACTTTAATTCTCTGCATTGATGGACAAAGAGAGTGCAAGCACACATGGCTTAGTGAGGAATACTCAAAGCAAAACACCATCAATGCATTTAAAACCATTTACTTTACATCATTCTTTAAAATATCATTCCCTTTTTAAAACATGCATTTTACATCATTAAAACCAGCATATTAAACCATATGCTACAAGTATCATTAATCAACAGCAAGTCACATTGCTAACCCTCTACTTAAGTCTTCTCATGCATTATTACCAAATGCAAAGCTCAAGGAGAAACATGTATAAATCACATTATACAACGTAAAACATTTCAATGATACATTAACAATTATATTGGCTTACGAGTGATCATTAGACAAGTCCAATAACAAAAGAGTTCATCGGATACACGGATTCAACAAGTGTTAACCAAACACTTCAAGCCATCTCAACCAAAATAGCGATACAATCATAACCGCGGTACATTAACAACCGGATACACTTTCAACCCACGGGGACACCAACCCCTTTCATCGGTTAGATGTTTATCCCACTAACATGAGTTTTCAGTACCGTATAACCCCTCAACCGTTAGGGTAATTGGATGGAGTATTCAGTACGCCGTATAAACCCCTCAACATCCAAGGCGACTTATTTACAGTGCACTCAATCCTATGGCCGTCCAACTATATTCGATAACAATTTTAAAACCACATCACTTACCAATCTAATTAACCAA
Organism: Hibiscus mutabilis; assembly: GCA_019671005.1. NCBI lineage: Eukaryota > Viridiplantae > Streptophyta > Magnoliopsida > Malvales > Malvaceae > Hibiscus > Hibiscus mutabilis. Next base: position 89,383 of record JAGYYJ010001606.1, read on the forward strand.
ACCTCACTGTTTTTTTAACAAGCATTAAACCATGCCATTTCCAAAGAAACAATCATGCTTTAAAACACAAGTATAAATCATACTTACAAGGATCACTTACCATGTGCATCATTCAGCAAAACATGCTTAAAAACATTATATCGAATACTTTAAAACATGCTTAAACAGTAGGTACATGAACATTAAACCAAGTGCATAAAATCATTCAAACAAGCACGACCGAGAGAGTATAACCACTTTATACTTACTTTCGAGTCTAGGTAAGCGTTTCAAGCTTTAACTTAACTCCCAAAACTCTATTCCCAAAACATAAAAATGCTTTAAACCATATTTTCACTCACCGATACGCGAAACCTCGATTCGCCGATACAAAATCAAGTATCTGAAACCTCCAACGCTTCTCCAATCACTTCCGAATCAACATCCCCTATTTTTACCACAAAACAACAGAGGATTAATGCATCATAATGCATTCTAAACACATCAACCACAATCCTTCTCGGATTTCCACAAAACCTTTACAATTAACCCTCCACAACAACTGAAAACATAACCAAAACACTCCGATTCACAACCCAGCCAACAACTATCAATCTAGCATCACTTTCAACATCAAAACACACCTAAAAACATATCCAAAACAACCTACCACCTCAAGCAACCTTACAACCATAGAAACACCACAAAACCTCAAAACTAACAACCAAAACAAATAGAGATTCTTAAGTTTTGGGATTCCATTGATAAAAATCACTTATCAACATTATTTAAACATCCAAAATATAAATCAAAGCATCCTTAATTACTGGAAATTAGATCCAATCAGTGAATTAACTCATTTTCCCCAAATAACTCAATTAACATTAGAAAATCATCAAAATCATATTAGAAACACAAAAACAAGGATCAAATGCTTGGGAATTTCAGTAAAAAACCATACAATAGAGGAGATTTCAGACCTTACCCCTATTGTGAAGTTTCTCCCTCAATTGATTTATGAAAAGCTAAGAAAACACAAGATTATTGTAAGATTTTGTGTAAACAATTTGAAACAATAAAATCAAGTTAAAAATCACCTCACCTCTAGAAATTTGATGAAAATCTGAGTGTTTGGCTGAGGAGAGAATTGAGGGAAAAGTTGAGAGAAAATGACGTGATTTTTGTTTTGGAAAATAATAACTAACTTTTAACAAAAATCCTCTTTAATTAATAATTAAAACACATGTTAAAATATCTTCAATTAAGAGAGAAACCTTCAGAAACCAATTGGTAAAATAGCTCCTTAAAGATTCTAAGTACTTGACCTTTTTCATTTTAGTCACTAGGAAATCACGGTTTTCAAAACTTTCATTTTGGTCACTAACCAAAATGTCCATCTTTCAAAACTCGTTTTACAAAATCGATATCACCATTATTAAATAAATAATTAATAATGATTTTATAGTATTTTTCCATAATTTTTCCAATACCAAAAATATATGATCCTGAAACCGACTCGAACCTCTACTCCGGTCCATTAGACCATCTAATAAACCACCAAACCGTTAAGCCCTAAAATCAGGGCATTACAGCATGGCACCTAAGGAGTTCAAAGAGTTGAAGGTCCAATTATAGGAGCTTCTTGACCGTGGTTTTATTTGACCCAGTGTTTCACCTTAGGGATCTCTAGTTATATTTGTCAAGAAAAATGATGAGACCCTAATGATGTGTATTGACTACCGGAAGTTGAATAAGTTGATGATGAAGAACAAGTATCCTCTACCCCATATTGATGACTTGTCTGCCCAATTTAGAAGAGCCACTGTCTTCTCTAAGATTAATTTGTAGTCAGAATACTACCAGCTTAAGGTTAGGGGTCCTGATGTCCCTAAGACAGCTTTTCGTACTAGGTACAGTTACTATGTATTTTTGGTGATGCCTCTCGACTTGACTAATGCCCCAGCAGCCTTCATAGATATGATGAATTGGGTGTTTCAACCCTATCTAGACTAGTTTGTCATGGTATTTATTGATGATATTCTAATCTATTCTAAGACAGAGTTGGAGCACGTGGAGCACTTGAGAATTGTTCTACAGACCTTGAGAGAGCACAAGTTATTTGCTAAGTTTAGCAAGTGTGAGTTTTGGCTCAGAAATGTAATATTTTTTGGGGCACATTGTTTCAGCTTATGGTAATCATGTAGACCCAAAGCAGATCAAGGCAATTGTCAGTTGGAAATAGCCCAAGAATATATCATAGATTTGTAGCTTATTGGGTTTGGCAGGTTATTATCGGAGATTCGTCGAAGGTTTCTCTATTTTGGCAACCCCTGTGACAAAACTTTTGAGGATGAATGTCCCTTTTGTCTTTCTAAGGCTCAACAGTCTAGTTTTGAGAGGTTGAAGACGATTTTGACTAGATTCAACCTGAGTCTGTGAAGAATTATACAGTCTTTAGTGATGCTTCGCACTCTAGCTTAGGGCGTGTACTGATGCAAGAAGGAAAGGTTGTCGCTTATGCGTCTCGACAGCTTAAGCCGGATGAGCGTAACTATCCTACCCATGATCTTGAGTTGGCTGTGGTGGTTTTTGCACTAAAGATTTCGAGACACTATCTCTACGGAGAAAAGTGTTATATTTTCATCGACCACGTGAGTTTAAAGTATCTGCTCTCCCAAAAATAGCATAATTTGAGGCAATGTTGATGGTTGGAGTAGCTCAAAGATTATGATTGTGAGATTGAGTACCATCTGGGTAAGGCTAATGTTGTAGCGGATACTTTGAGTCGCAGCATGATATCTGATCTAAGAGTTTTGTTTGTCGGGATGAGTTTATTTGATGATGCTAGTTTGTTAGCAGAGCTTCGAGTTAAGCCTACCTTGGTTGTCGAGATTAATGCAGGCCAGCCTTATGACGTGTATTTGATGCACCAAATGAAGAAGGCTCAGCAGGGTACCACTACTAATTTTTTCTTCGATCGGGATGGTATTTTGTGCTATCGGGTTAGATATTGTGTTCCTAAGGAACTAGAGTTGAGGCATACCATTCTCCGAGAGGCTTGTGATAGTCCTTACTCTATGCACCCGAGAGGAAACAAAATGTATAGAGATCTTAGAGAGAGGTATTGGTGGAAGGGACTCATGCATGATGTAATGGACTTTGTGAACAAGTGTTTGACGTGCCAACGGGTTAAGGCTGAACACCAGTTGCCCTCTGAGTTGCTTCAGGCAATTCAGATTTCGTAGTGGAAGTGGGAGAGTGTAAGTATGGATTTTATCACTGGTCTTCCTTTGACTCCTTCCCTAAAAAATGCAATATGGGTGATTGTGGATTGTCTCACGAAGACGGCACACTTTATTCTAGTTCATGAGAGGCGTTACTCTCTTCATACCCATCATGACTATGCTTAGAACCTCCTGCATATAATATTTTTGTGATCAATAAGAAAATGAGGAAACACCGTTAGGATCTCAATCTTGGAAAAGTATCAAGTTAACAAAGGGCTTGAATCCAATAGACATCTTACGACTACCATTGGGTTTACTTAAAATTGGCTAAATATAAGCTATGAAATCATTAAATATAACACTCAAAACTCGACCCAACCAATATGGAGGATCCAAGATATCACATTAGGCCATTGTAGTGATCGACCAATTTTTTTCAAACCTCGTTTAGCAAATAATAATAATAATAAAATGTATGCCCCAACAATAACGGGTGATCAGGTATCATTGAATTGGGTGTACTTGAAATACTATAATTATGATGTTTTATTCTTAAGGGACGGGTGAGAATTGAATTAATTATGCACATATTAGTCATAATAACATTTAATCCTTTTTATTCGTTTTTTAAATAAATGAATCTTATTAAATTGTACATAATTACACTTATAATCAAATATGATTATATAATTATAATTCCTCGTAATTACAAAAGGATATAATTACTATCCTGAAACATGGGAGGTCTTTTCCAATGCTCCACCGTTGATTCTTAAAGCCAATTAAACTACCTTTAGCAATTACATCCACAAAACAAATTGTTACCTAAAAAAGACAAAGACAACTTCAAACCCATGCGCCAACGTTGGTATGTTTTAGCTAATAAAACACCATATTTAGTTAAACAGAAGAATGCTATGATATATATATATATAGCTAGCTCTGTGCATCAACTTTCACGTATTAGAAAGTAGAGAAATAAATAAAAGGGTTGTGATCCTTATTTCCTCAACGTAAGGATCATATGGAGATTCATGGAATATTCCTCCTTTGTTATCTCTTTCTTGCACTCGGAGTTGGTGTTGATGGCTTCCCGATGAATGATTTGATAACTAAATTGCCGGGACAACCGGATGTTAATTTCCGGCAATTCGCCGGGTATATTGACTTGGATGATGATGTTGCCGGCCGGAGTCTTTTTTATTATTTTGTGGAAGCTGAAAGTGATCCCATGAATCAACCGCTCACTGTTTGGTTAACCGGAGGTTAATTCTTCTTCTTATTCTAAATCACACCTTCATACATGTAACTTCCTATACAGATATAATAACGTAATCTTATTCAGGAAGAGGGTGCTCTTCAGTTGGAGATGCATTTTCTAGTGTTGGTCCTTTTATTACAACAAAAAATGCTCGTGGTCTTGACAGAAATTTATTTTCTTGGAACAAAGGTTGCCTGGTCTAGTTAGTTTGATTAATTGTATTTAACTGCTGCAGTGTTTAACGTGATATGATATGATGTACGTAGTTGTAACCGTGTTTAAATGTAGCAGTGTCAAATCTGTTGTTCATCGACTCTCCTATTGGAGCCGGATGGTCATATTCAAATACAAGCAGCGATTATAATAACGGAGATGATAGTACCAGTGAGATGACAATATACATTCATGGCTTTAAAATCAAATATTTCGGACATGTTACGAGTATTGTCGTTTGTTTGATTCTTACAGAAAAACTATTGGTCACCTTCATGCAAAAATGGTATGAAACATATCCAAGTTTCAAGTCCAGAGATCTGTACTTGGCTGGATCAAGTTATGCAGGTTCAATAAACTTGACCTAACACCACTTACAGATGCAGTACATGACAATATCTCATGTTCATTAGATTGGCGGGTTTATTCTCAGGGCATTACGTGCCCAATTTGGCTAATGCTTTACTTGATGACAACAAGCAGTCCAAGGAATTGAAATTCAACGTCAAAGGAATTGCTGTAAGTATATTCTATTCTATCTGAATTACCACTTTCAAGTATATATTTTCTTATGAATACTGTTTTCAACAGCTGGGGAACCCAATGCTCCGTAGAAAGCTCGACCTTCTAGCAAGATACGATTTCTTCCACACTCTAGGGCTGGTCGACTCTGGGACCTACGGCGAAGCCAAGAAGGATTGCAATACCATTGACGAAAACAATTACTTATCTAAATTCCAAGCCAAGTGGAGTTACACTTGCCAATTGTTTTTGAATTATACCCCTTTCATTTTTCACAATGATGCTTTTGATACTTATTATGAAAATTCCAAACTCTTTGATGCCATTCGCTATCCTTGTGTCGTAAATTTCACCGATTTGCGCTTGGGCAACGAGGTTTACTTTTATTTTCAATGTTGCTCGTTTATATGTATCGACGAGATCTATGTTGAACATCTTCAATTTTTGTTGAGCTCACCAAGGTCAGTAAAGGAGTAGACATGTGCACTTACATAAGGCCGGACTTCTATTTCAATCTCCAGGAAGTTCAGGAAGCTTTCCACGAATCGAACCAACTTGCCAAAGCGATGGAAGGGTTGTCAAAATATAACGTAAGTTTGCCTCGTAACATATGCTTTTGTCCAATTCTTTCATACAATCACTTTTAAGGTTCTTTAACTCCGACGGAAACCATTGATCTTATCCTCCACCACACCACATCTCATTTCAATTGATGTAGGGAGGATAAATTTAAATACAACCAGAATGATAGGGACCGTGACATGCTTCCCGTGCTTAAAAGTCTTCTTCAACAATCCGTTCCCATCACAATATTCAGGTTGCCATTTATTCATCTCCTTTAGCTGTGCGTTCAAGAAAAATAGTAAAACTCAAGTAAACTGCTCCAATGTTACAGTGGTGATGTAGACGGTACGGTACCAGCAACTGGAACCTTACATCATTTATACAAATTGGCCGAGGAGATGAACATCGAATTGACAAAAGATGAAGCATGGAGTTATGAAAACAAGGTTCTTTTCTTTATGCATTTAACTATATTTATATACGTATATATGAGCGTATTTATCATAATTTAAGTTGCTTAATTCCAAATATTGAGCAGGAAGGAGGGTGGAAGTATTCATTTGGGGACTTATTGACATCCTTCACGGTGATAGAAGGTGATCATCATGTTATATTTTCTAAGCCATCCGAAGCGCTCTATATCTTTACAAATTTCACAATTAATCGAATGCACTGAGACAAGAAATGAAACCTGCAGAGTTCATGACCGATACATCATTCGTCGAAACGAGATTTTCGTGGTTGTAATAATTTGTTGTGATATGTATGCAAGCAAGAGATAACTGAGAATACATGAAACTCCATACCCTTTATCTCATAAATAACAAAATTTTAATGTTTTTCCAGTCACGTCATATTTTCTTTTTTCACATCAAATCATGGTCTGTATCTTGAGTTATTATTTGGTATATTGTCGTCGTAAAAATATATTACTATCTATTTAACTCTAAAACCTAAATATTTAGCCCTTAAAAAACCCTAAATCCTATGTCATAACCCAAGGGTCATAAATCATAAACCCTAAACTATATCACTAAATTTAAAACCCTAAACTAGATCTCTAGCCCTAAACTAAACCCATTTGTGGAATAGTTTTATTCCGCCATCAGTGTATATTATAATCTTTGTATCCTAAATAAGATTTAAGCTTTACTGTATAGGATTTAGGGTTTTAAGGTTAAAGATATACAGTTTTAGATCTTACAGTTTAAATGAGAGAGGTTGTGTAAATTTTTATTAAACATATTCCGTACCAAAATATAAATCATATTAGAAAATACTTTTATACACAAGTTTGTTAATTTTAGGGTTTATGAGTTTAGTTTACGATTTAGGGATTTAGTTGTATGATTTAGAATATAGGATTTAGGGTTTTAAGACTAGAGATATAGATATTAATTTATTGATTAAATACGAAGCATCATGTATTTTTTTCTAAGCATGTCGTGCACCAAAATATAACTCGTATATTTTAATATGTTGGTTTATTTCAAGATGCAACATATGCACCATTGGATACAGTTAAATGTCGTTGCTAATTTCAACATTCATTATAATTACTAAAATCCAAAATAATCTAAATTTGAAATAATTCAAACTCAAAATCAAAGATCGTTAGGTATAGTTATTTCATTCATAAGGTCTCATTTGTTGATGTCTTTAGAGAGACTAAGGACATGGCTAACTCCCTTGCTAAACTAGGAAAAATTATATTATGGGTCATTCTCATCACGTCGTCCATAGGACCACCCAATAAAAAGTATTCATCTCATTATTTTTTCTATGTCATATATTTTTACCAAGTGAATCTCTACTCATATTTACTGTAAATCAATTTTAAAAACAGTTTTTAATATAACATAAAATAATGAAATAAGTAATTTTTATTGGTTAGTCTCATAAATGACGTGGCAGGATGACCTATGATATAATTTCTCCTAAACTAGGCATTATTCGTTCCCCGTAATTCAGCTGGTAAAAAGCCAAAGACAACATAATATGGTACTTGTTAATTGACTCATTCCCCTACTGCTGAAAGAGAGAATCATGTGTGGCCAATGAGAAACACATAATTATTTTTTTTTGCTTAGCAAATATAATTTTATTAGATTAATCATACAATTAAAGACCTAAATTGCATGTTTCTTTAAACCCCTTACATCTAAATGAGAGAAAAGAGCACGCAACCAGGATAAAAATACAAAATTAGCCTGAAAAGAAGTACACAACAATTCAACAAAATAACAACCCAAAATCTCCTGGAAAAGACAACTAATCAAAATTCACCTAAAAAGAAACCATAAGCAAATTCAGTCACCCGAAACCACACTGTAACCTAACAAACAGAGCAGTAAGCAAAATATTTCCTAGCATAACACAACTCAACTAAGCAAATTCACCACCAGTAACTTCGAGAAGAAATCAGAGCAAATTCACCAGTAAATTTCTTGCACTCAACAGTTGAAGATTTGCGCCAGACACAGTTATTGAAACTGTTGCCATAAACTCATCGCATCTTTAAAAAATAAAACCTGATTCGTTCAAAAAATTTTCTAGCACTCAACAGTTGAAGATCTGCATCAGACACAATGAATCTAACGCCCATAAAAGCAGAGACGAATGCAGGATTTTATCTTAGGAGATGTGAGCTTTTATACTTAGTAAATAAGTATCATCAGCCTAATTCATTTGTTTTAAAATAGTGTAAGATGACAAATATGCTTTGTCTTCCCAGTTTCCCCCAATACTTGATACATGTATATGGAAGTATATCATTAAAACACACATGCACACAAAGGGAATCATTTTCTGTTAAAAAAATAATGTATTTTTTTCCTTGACAATTAAAAATTTTATTAATTTAACCCGAAGCTCAAACCCTATTATTGTGTCTCATTAAAAACGTCTCTAATCTTAATTGTCGGAAAAAAGTACTCAGCGACTGGAATCAGTGAAGGTTCCCTGCTTCTTTCCAGAATTGATGCTGCAGGCTATGAAGATCCTTAAAACATTGTTGTAGGTTGGAAAAATAATGTTATATCACAGAGTAGGGCTTAAAATTCTATTAATGCTTTTGAAAGTCCATTCTAGTTCGAAAAGTAAGTTGTAATTTTACATTTAAATAGAATGCTACATTTTTACTTCTAAATTCTCAAGGGGAAAAAGAGCAAAGCAAAACAAATTTTTTGTATAACTACTGCTATATAGCCCATTGGTCAACTAATTCAAATCAGATACTACAAAAGCTCATTTTGGGATGATCCTCCCAACTCAGTTTATTCTATTCACAACGTCAGGATTCGAACCTCTTTTCTTGCTTATAGGACCTATTACCTCATCTTCTTAGAACGACTAATATTTGATGATCCTCCCAACTCAGTATATTCCATTCACACAAATATTAATATCAACCCCATTCACCCTACAGAATCACAGCCTTTACGAGGCTCCTACTACTCCCATACGATCTACAGCACCGCAGCCGAACGTCCTAATTCACATACACCCGATAGATTTCCAACATTCCTTACTGACGACGGTCTCCACTTAAAGCACCAAGCATCCAACTGATGAGAAGGACCTACATTTCACAAGCCCAAGCGAACCACCAATAAGAAGCTAAAATCTAACCCTTATTTTGAATTGCTGTAAGTATATAATTCTCCAAATTCCAAGCCAACTGGACTTTCACTTGCTAATTGTTTTTGAATTATACCCCTTTCTTGTTTCACAATGATGCTTTTGATACTTATATGAAAATTCCAAACTCTTTGATGCCATTCGCGATCCTTGTGAGAAATTTCACGGATTTGAGCTTGGGCAAAGAGGTTCACATTATTTTCAATGTTGTTCGTTTTTATATATCGATGATATGATGTTGAAAATCTTTGATTTTTTTCAGCTCACCAAGGTCAGTCAGGGAGTAGACGTGCACTTTCTTAAGGCTGAATTTCTATTTCAATCTCCCGGAAGTTCAGAAAGCTTTCCACGGAATCGAACCAACATGCTATATCGATGGAAGGGTTGTCAAAATATAACGTAAGTTTGCCGCGTAAAATATACTTTTGTCCAATTCTTTCATACAATCACTTTTAAGGCTCTTTACCTCCGACGGAAACCATTGATCTTAACCACCACCACATCACCTCTCATTTCAATTGATGTAGGGAGGATAAATTTAAATACAACCAGAATGATAGGGACCGTGACATGCTTCCCGCGCTTAAAAGTCTTCTTCAACAATCAGTTCCCATCACAATATTCAGGTTGCCATTTATTCATCTCCTTTAGCTGTGCGTTCAAGAAAAATAGTAAAACTCAAGTAAACTGCTTCAATGTTACAATGGAGATGTAGACGGTACGGTACCAGCAACTGGAACCTTACAACATTTATACAAATTGACTGAGGCGATGAACATCAAATTGACAAAAGAAGAAGCTTGGAGTCATGAAAACAAGGTTCCTTTCTTTATGCATTTAATCATATGTGTATTTACCAGAATTTAAGTTGTTTAATTTCAAATACTGAGCAGGTTGGAGGGAGGAAGTATTCATTTGGAGACTTGTTGACATTCTTCACAGTGATAGGAGGTAATCATCATGTTACAGTTTCTCGGCCTTCCGAAGCGTTGTATCTTTTCACAAATTTCACAGTTAATCGAATGCACTGAGACAAGCAAAGGAACCTGCAGAGCACTGGGGTCTTGATTCATGATCAATCCGTCATTCATCGAAACAGGATTTGTAGCTGTAATATCTTATTGTGATATGTATGTAAGCAAGAGATAACTGAGAATACATGAAACTCCATACCCTTTATCTCATAAATAACAAAATTTCAATATCTGTTAACATGTGCATGACATGTTAACTTTTGAATAAAAAATGAGTCCACCAAAATTCAAACTCATTAAGTATAACAACACTTTGCTTTTTTGTTTGCTTTTCTACTAGTCTAAAATTAATCTTCTATTTTTTTTCTTATAATCATTTAATTAACTCATTTTGAGACCATGTGCATTCACTTTTATCGCGAATGGTTGAAAGGCATAAATCTTATCAAGGCTACTGGATAGATCTGATGAGCATGGGGTATTTAATTCTCTTGTATGTTGGGAGACTCTAGCTCATACAATCAGAATTATTGGATTAGTCAGTTGGTTATACCTATTACAGTTATTAGCATGATAAATCAACAATGTGCTCGGCTCTTCTGGAAGGGTGAGGATAAGCCAATAAAGGATGCAAGGGTAAGCTGGCAAGCCATTTATTTCTCAAAGTCAAAAAGGAGGCCTTGGGCTCAAGGACATCAGAGGTTGGAATCAAGCGTGCCTCGTACGCTTGATTAGGAAGATGTTGCTTAAGGATGGCTCGATTTGGGTTGCTTGGATTTCTTTAAAGAAAGATCTTTTTGTCTTTTATCTTTCACTTAAAATTGTAGTTGGACTTGCAGGAAGTTATTGCAGCTTATGCCTATAGCTGCTTCAATACAAGGGTTGTTGGGAAGTTCTTTTTCTACAATGGCAGTGATTTGGAGAGAGGTGAGGGAGAAGAAGGCTAAACTCTTGGGAGATGTTGGTTTGGCTTTCTGGTCATACCTAATGTTGCATGAAATATGATATGTAAGTGTGCAAGTATACACGTCAAAGTAATAAAATGACGAATGAGATCGTTTCTACATGGATTGATGTGATTTATATTCAAGTTTTGCACTTAGGAATAAATGATAATAGAGTGATTGAATGATGAGGAACAAAGTATAAATTGCTATGGTTTAGAGGCTTAGTTTAGGGTGTAGGATTTAAGGGTTTAGGTGTAGGGTTTTAGAATTTATAGATAGAGTTTATGGTTAGAATTTATGGTTTAGAGGTTAGGGTTTAGTTTTTATATTAATATGGCGAGGATTTAGGTTTTAACCTATAAACCCTAAATTATAATCATGAACCCTAAATTATAACCACTATCCCTAAATTCTAAACCTATACACTTAAACCCATAAACCGTACACCATAAACTAAATCTCTAAACCTTAAAACTAAGGCGCTTGTGGAAACTTTTAGTTTCCATCGCCAGTGTATCAAATAATTACCCTAAAATGATTTATATTCAATACATTGACGGTGGAAATTTTTAGTTTCCACAAGCGCCTTAGTTTTAGGTTTAAGGATTCAGTTTAGGGTGTAGATTTTAGGGGTTTAGAATTTAGGGGTTACTATTTGGATTTAGGGTTTAGGTTTTATGGTAATATGTTGAGGGTAATCCATATGACCTGCCATATGCCATTACCCCTAAATCCTAACTCTAACCCCTAAATTCTAACCATTACCCCTAAATTCTAAACTACTAAACCTAAACCTCTAAACTCACCTTAAATTGGGTCCTTAAATCCTAAAACTAATGCGCTTGTAGAAACTAAAAAGTTTTCACCGCTAGTATATTAAATAATTATCCAGGAAGGATTTATATAAAATAATTATCCTTATAGGAAATGAAGCAGACGTTGTGGTTACAACGAAATTGAGTGTTCGAGATTGCTCCCCTTTGATTGATAAGATCACTGCACGATTGAAGTCTTGGTCAGCTAGGCACCTTTCTTATGTTGGCAGGGCACTGTTGTTTTCAGTATTCAAAATGACTGGTGCAGGCAGTTGGTCCTTCCAAAGGCAGTGTTGGATAGGATTAATCAATTGTGTTCAAGATTTTTTTTGAAGGGAAGTGATGAGGCAGTGAAAGGAGCTAGAGTTAGCAGAATTCTATTTGCTTCCCTAAATCTGAGCGAGGGCTTGGATTAAAAAATGTGGTTATCTAGAACAAGGCATGTCTTCTTCACCTCATTAAATCAATCTTGCTACAGCAGGGATCGATCTGGATTGCTTGGCTACATGCTTATGTAATCAAAGATGGAACTTTTTGACAAGTTCAAGCTAATGCTAATAGCAATTGGATCCTTAAAAGGTTGTTGAAGTTAAGTCCACCGGCTGACTCAGTTTTGAGGCCATTGGATCATAAGATGTCAATTGCTCGAATTTGGAGTGTTGTTCATGAGAGGAGGAATAAGGCTCATTTGGCATAAATTTCATTTTCCAAGGCATTTGGAATGCCGATTACCCGGATGGCAGTGCGGGACAGACTTCCAAGTCTGTCCCACTAAAGCCAGGCTCGTCTCTGCTCGGTGTTTGTTCTGTTGTATTGCACCGGAAACCAGGGATCGTATTTTTCATGGTTGTGAGTTTTTTCCCAGGAGTATCTGGCTGAAAATTTTGTTTGTGTGGTATTGCTAGACAAATTTTGCGTATGTGTTCATATTAAGTGCATTAGTACAAGAGTGTTGAAGGCCAATATATATAACTAATGAAATACAAAAATAATACAGCTGCCTACATGCAGATAACAAAATTTGTCAAGTACCTACAGAAAGTTGTTCTCAAACAAACTAGGATACAGCTCTGTTGCAGCTAAAAAGGATGAAACAAGAAAAACCTAAATACTTGTGTTACTCGAACTTGAGTATGCGTATCGGAACGAGTATGTATCCGACAAATTATATTTACATTCCCATGTTGAAGCATGGGTTGGACACGGATACTTAAAAGGAAAAAAATCGAAGCAACATATGCGTTTTATAGTTTGAGTAAAGTTAATGTGGTGGAAGATAACAGTAACAACGAGTGAAGCTTAATATGCTCAGGTTCTCTTGTTGGGTTCAAAGACATACTTAATCAGTGATTCTTTGATTGATAGCAACTCGGGGAACTCCTTCTTCAGCTTGGATGCATCCAACTCATTATTGCTTCGGGGTGCGACGATCACCTTGGCTTGTTCTTCCAATGTGAAATTCGCCCACTTAAACTCGCGATCAATGTAAGTTTTGTACATCTCCAGGATCTCATTGTGGCTCACGACTCCAGGGTTTGTGAAGTTCCATATGCCTTTCAAGTTCCTCTTTGCCATCTCGATAGATATGGGTAATAGTTCGTCCAAGATCGTCATGCTGTTGGGGATGTTAATCACCTTGTTGTAACGTGAAATCTTGGTGATGAAGTTACGGGGATTGTTTAGGTCGGATGAGATCGGCATTCTAACTCTGAGGGTGCAGACATTGTCATACTCTTTCAACAGCTCTTCAACCTGGAAAAGATTGAAGATAGATTATGAGCACACTTGAGACATAAGTTAACAAACAAAACCAGAATCTAATGATATCCAATGTAGTTACCATAGCTTTGGTTTTCGAATAGAAGGAGCCGATGAAATTGGGTTTGTCTTCCTCTTTAAACCCAATGCCAGAGCCCTGCGGATGTGCAGCATCATACTCGAATATGCACCCAGTAGCAAAATTCATCATCAACAGCCCATGCTCTCTGCAAACATCTGCCAAGGTTAAAGTACCACCAACATTAGTGCGAATTGTTTCTGTTTTGTGGGATTCACACCAATCAACATTAGGCCTGCCAGTAACACCAGCAGCATTAAAAACATGGGTCGGCTTTATATTCCTGATGTCTGCCTTAAGCGATGTGCGATCTTCCAAGCGTCCTCTTCCATACTCGAAGGCAATACCTTGTTTCTCACATAACTGACCAAGTAAACCCCCTATCCAGCCAGTCCTGCCATAGATCAAGAACTTCAAGGAATGATTCTTGGGAGAGCTACCGCCCTTGTGGGTTGGAACCACCATTCGGGTCTGATTAGGACCACTTACATATGACGTCTCTTTTACATCCTCAGAATCGAAGTGTCTACCACCAGGCATCACCAACATTCTCGGGTGTGGTACCAACGCACCAGTCACATCGCCCCACCAATCAGGGTTTTGGGTGTACCATTCTATGGTCTTCTTCAACCCCTCTTCCCAAACAGTTTGCTCGGACCATCCCAATTTTTTTAGTCTCTGATCATCAAGAAAATACCTCTGGTCATTGAATGGTCTGTTTTCGACGAACTTAATGCTTGTCTCAGGATCCATGGAGAAAAGTTTGCATATGTCTGTGGCTACATCAATCACTCTCCTTTCCTTCTTTGTGCCAATATTATAAATATGGCCAACTTCTCCCTTGTGAAGAATGACCTCAAATGCCTCAGCAACATCCTCACAGTATAAATAACTCCTCACATTAGAACCATCCCCGTGAATTGGAAGAACCTTCCCCCTCATTGCCAATAGGATAAACTTGGGAATTAGTTTTTCAGGGAACTGATTGGGACCATAAACATTGTTTCCACGGGTCGTAATAACTGGTAATCCATATGACCTGCCATATGCCATAACAAGCATTTCAGCACCGGCTTTTGTTGCCGAATACGGATTTGTCGGGAGAAGTTGGGAAGCCTCATGGTTTCCAACAACAGCATCCTCGTCTGTCTCCCCATAAACCTCATCGGTGCTGACATGAATGAACCTCCTGATCTGACCAGTGACTTTGCAGGCTTCAAGCAAGACATGGGTGCCATAAATATTGTTCTTCGTAAACTCAAAACTGTTCCCAAATGAATTATCAACATGAGTTTGCGCCGCAAAGTGCATTATCGTGTCAATAGACTCAGTGATAAGAAGATAGTTAACAAGATCAGCACTCTCAATGTCCCCCTTCACAAACTTAAAGTTCAGGGATGACTTCGAAGGAATAAGATTTTTAAGGTTCGAGCAGTAATCAAGCTTATCAAGTACAACAATCTTGTAGTGCGGGTAGTTTCGAATAAGCCGATTAGCAACATGAGATGCAATAAACCCAGCTGCCCCAGTTATCAGGATATTCTTGGGCGTATAAGAAGCCATATTTAATTCTACAAAAAGAAGAAATATACAACCTAATTTCAGAATGATGGAATAATAAAAATCAGCACCAACTTGCATAAATAAATAATCAAAAATATATAAACACAGAACCTAGAACTATTACTAAACATAAAATAAACATGACACATATGCAAATCCAAAACCACATAAAGAAAAACATAAAAGAAAGCACCTGAAAAACTGTGTAAGCAAAATTAACCTTAAAAACAGATCTACAGAGAGCATAAGTGGATAATATCATCAGTGCAATCAAACCACATTGACATATACATACATACATATGTGTGTGTATTTTAAATTTGTTTTGGTTTGAATTTCCCTAGCATTTATTTCATCATCTCTTTCAAGTTAATATCTGCATTCAAAGTTCAAGGAACAAAGAAGAAGAAAATGATCCACAAGTTTATAACACCATCTTAATTACCAGATCCAATAAAATCAAAAGATACTTTGAAAATGAAAGAAAATAAAAGGCAAATCTTTGGAATCCAAATCCAGCATATATAAAACAAGAGGAAGAGATCCAGATCCAATTAGTAAGCAAATAAGTGCAACCATATAAGTAACAGGTAAAAAAGCAATCCAAACCAAAGACGTGAAATTTTCTCACATTTAAGAACAGATCTTACAAAACTAAGAAATACCCAGATCAAATAATGATCCCAATTAATTTAAAAGCGTCAAATTTGCAAACAAACAGGATCAATTCAATGATCACATTTGATCTTCCAAACAAATAACACTGAAAAATGAGAAAACTTTAACTTACAAGTTGTAGATAAATCAACGAAACCCCAGAATTAACAATCGTAAACAAAATTCCAGAGAGAAATTTGGAGTAAAAGACGAAGCTTGAACGGACAGGGAAATGGAGGAGACTTCATTCATATGTTTATACCGATAGCTGTGCAAACGAGAGAGAGTTAAGGGGAGCCATGAAATAAGTCGAAATAACAATAATACCCTCTTTTCGGTGGTATTTTTGGCAGGTGTCAAGTTTCTTGTAGGCTAAATGGGAATAAAGAAGAAAGAAAGTTTTGATTGGTTTGACTGTAATTGAGATTAAAAGCATTAGCCAATAGATTATTGACATGCATAAATTTTCGACATGCTTTTCTAATAATGATGGGTATCCAATTCATCAACCGAATTTAAATTAAATATTACATAGTTTTAAAATCAATCATCTCAATTCAGTTTACTAAATTTACAATAGTAAAGTTTAAATTTTAGACATTGTTTAAAAAAAATTAACATAGGTTGTCAATTGAGTCTCAACCATGGACGGGACCTTAGCATTTGAGGTTCTTTTTAGTTTAAATATTAGTTAAATAAGACATTTGTTCTTTCTATTTCTAAATTTAAAGGCGTAATAAACTTTTGTCACTCTCAAAATTTAATCCTATTTTCGTCTCTAATCTAACACTATTTTTGTTGCAATATACAAAAAGAAAATTCGATTTTACTTAAGCAAATGATATCTTTTTCGAAAAAAATTGAGTTAAATTACGGATCAAGATATTCTAACGGTAGAAGTCTTTACCTCTTTTAATGTTCAATTACTTTTTAAGTTATCATTTATTTTAAAATTTTCAATTTATATTTTTTATCTAAATAAAATACATGTTTTTTTTACCAATGAGACCACATCCTATGTTCAAATAAAAAACTATCAATTTAGCATAATAACATAGCCGTTGACAAGTCTAGTCCAAGCCGGCTTAATGGGTTACATGACCCATAAAATTAAATGGATTTAGGCCCAACTAGCTCTCCCAGATTGCACAATATTTAGGTTTTATTGTAAATTTTTTTGTGAGCTAAACCAAAATATACAACTATATTATATTAAAACTAAATCAAGTAATTAATTATCTGTGATTAAATATTTATAAAATGTTTAGGTAGTCAATATAAATAGGAGGTCTAACTCTATTCAAAAATAAAATTAGGTGGTCTAACTGCATAGGTGTAATTAAATCGTTTTAATTATACTCTTCAATTCTTATAAAAGGTTGAGAATAGAAGGAATTACGTGCGTAATTAATTATAATGAATTTTAATCTTTTTTATTTATTTTTATTTAATAGACTTCATTAAATATTGTTGTAGCTCATTTTTGTTCGGGCTAGACTCAAAATAAGCTCAATATTCATATCCATTATATTCAATTAAAAAACCCTTTATCAAGTTCAAGCTGCCGCAATTTTGTAGACTCGAAAAGTAGAAAAGAAGACTTCGTCCGAAAATTTTTGATCTGTAAAATTAATATATTCACTTTTTAAGTATTTAATATCCTACAATTTTTATATAAGAGAACTTGTATTGAATGAAGTTAAAAAAAAAGGTAAAAAAAAACTTCACGTGGCTCAAAATGAGCCACGTCATCCCATTATCTTTTTTTTGCTATAAATAGCCATCCACAATTAAAAATGGGGGCAGCCACTAAGCAATTCCAATAGCCACGCAATTTGGAATTTGCAATCAAAGGCCATGATGACCGAGCAATGAGAGCATTGCTCTCGGGGAAATAATTTCCCGTGGTTTGTCAATTATTCGATCGGAGACTTTTTTTTTTTTTTTTTGTAATCCGATCAAATTAATTTTTGGGTCATAATGAGGGCTATAATTTTTGAGTCAGTTAAAGATTTTTATTCAAGTTTTTAGTGAGGTAATATTTGATCTTTATCTTTATATTTATTTTTTATTTATAATATATAATTTTGTTGATTATGTTGACATGTTCTGTATATTATTTATCTTTTAATTTTTGCATTTTTAGTCTTTTTTATTCCATGTATTTTATTTTTATTGTATTTGTTTTTTATAATATTGATATGTATATTTGATAAGTATAATATATAAAAAAATATAATTTGTGTAATATATATTATACTTAGTATGATACCCCTTTATATAGTATTTGTACAATATGTATATTTATATATAAGATAGGTATAAAATATTATTATGTATACATGTGTATATATTATTTTCTTATATTATATTATTTCACATATATATATGTATATATTATTATCATTATTATCTTATATATATTATTATTATTATATATATATTATAATATATTTTTTATTATTTTTTTTATTATTATTTTTATTTAATTATAATATTTTATTACATTATTATAAGATATAGTATATTATAATTATTATATTATTATTATTATTATTATTATTATTATTATTATCGTTATATTATTATTATATTAATATTATATTATTAAATATTATATTATTAAATTATATTTTGTGCTTATTTTATTTGGATATATTTTTCTAAACTCGGTTCATTTAAGAGAATATTTTCCGCTTTATTTCGGATATCGGCTAGGAAGTGACATCCTGACTCATTCAGGTGTCATCTTCCTCGGTTTCGTAAATAAGGAAATATTCTTCTTAGACCGTTTTTTTGTTTTGTGATTAAATTTTAAATTAAACATTCAAATTTTTTATTTTCTTGCAACGACGACACTTAATTAACGCGGTACAAATTTTGGGCGTTATGGGGTATTAATCCTTCCCCATGCGTAACTGACTCCCGAACCCAAAATTTTGAATCTCTGGTTACTTTTTTATGGTGTCCGGCCTACCAAAGTGGCCGGTGGCGACTCCATCCATTTTTTTCATATTTTCCACCTCCTATTTTTTTAAACCATCCATTTTTCATTTTTTTTAAATTTACGATATTCTGCTATGAGCGTTATCCCGGTCTCCGGGTGACGTTTACTTTGATACTGTAAACATATTTTTAAACATTTTTAAAAGGAGAAAAAAAAACGTCGTTGTTACAGATGGCGACTCCGCTGAGGAAATTTTTAGAGAGTCGGGCCAAGGTTGATTTTGTGTTGTCTTGCAAGAAATTTAAAAATTCGATTTGATTTAATTTTTAATCCCTCGGCATTCACGCATGAGCTTTCTACCCGAGCTCCTCAACCCTTAAGTGGGAGAGATTACTTCGTTTCGTGGGGTCTTCTCCTCCGCAGTGTTGTAATGTGCTCTTGGAGTACTGGTCCTTATATTTCGTGGGATTTTCACCCCCGTATGATATAAGGGTCGTATTCCCCTAAATCGATGTCCTTGCGACAGTTCAGGTACCATTTCCTTTAGATCTGAACCTCATATAGTGAGCCGTAAGAGCCAACCTTTTAAAGCCATGCGAAACTCTGCCCGTTTAGCGGTCACCCTTCCTAGGCTTTGGTGCTTGTATTTATTTTGTACAGTTTTTTTAATTTCCTCTTCACTAATTTATTTATTTGATTATTTTTATTCAAATTGACATCGTTTCTTTTTTTAATCGCATCATGTTCGATTTATTCTGCATTAATTGCATCACCACATCACTTTAATTTCTTTCACCTCATTCGCATGAAGTACTGATTCACGACTGATTCCTAATTTTAAAAAAAGAGAAAATTATCAAATGGAGAAAATCTAGTACCCTAGATATCAAATGCAACGTTCAAAGTTGTGAATAAATCCCGTGAGTTCTGAAGTTAAGCCACGGGAACCATTTTTGAATCAGTGCCTCCATATTTAGGATATGCACCTTGCATTTACATGCATGCATTCACCATTTTGAAATCGGTCCCCATGATGCCCCGTGCCAACAATGTCATAGAAAGTGAGGTCTAGCATCTTGTTGAACCTACGCAAGGAACCGATCCAAAGGCATTTTTGAGAATAACCTATACACTCATATATACGACATGCCTCTACAAGGCCCCACATCTAGGGACATTTCCAAGCCCGACTGGGAGGCAACATATCGCCTTCATCCTTCAAGAAAAAGCAAAAACATACTCCAAGCTTCAAATTTTCTTCATTTCCATACAAAAGTTCAATGAAAATAATTTTAGGGCATGCACCCGAAAAGATAGAAGAAGATGATCAAAGCCAGGGAAGATTTGGGGCATCTCTGCAAAAGAAGTTCAAAAACTAAATCCCACCAACATGAAGTCAGGGGCATCCCTTTGAGGGGCAAAAAAATCATTTACACGTTCATTAAGATCATTTGGCATCAAGTGCATGCAGCATACATTCATACGAGTTATCATGCATTTAGATTAGGCATAAAGTTAGGAGCATCCATCATGCATTCATTTTTTGGCTGGAACACATAAACAAGTACAAGAAGGAGACCGAAAGAAGCTTAATTGCGGGGGCAACAACATGATGATCAACCTCTAGCTCTGAAGAATGTCGAATATGCAGACAAGCTCAAACATCCAGCTCTATAGTAAAATTTTAAACATTTACTAATTAATGTTCTTCTTCATTTTCAGATTTTGCGCTACTGTTGATGGTGCAAGATCAAATTTCCCTTCGGATCTCATTTCTATGTCAATGGTGTAGTGGATCCTATTTTCCAGATCATGTCTTTCTGTCAGTGGTGTAGCGGATCAAACTCGTTCCAGATCTTGTGGTGTAACAGATCAAGTATTTTGTGGGTTATGCCTCCGTCAGTGGTGGTAAACCAACTTAGTTCAGATATTATCTCTCCGTCAGTGGTGTAGCAAATCAGACCCTATCCAGGTCTCGCTTCTTCATCGGTGTCGCAGCTAGACCAAACTTTTTCCTCAGATATTGTATCTTTCGTGTAGTTGTAGCTCAAAAAAATAAAAAAATAAAAATTCAAAAAAATTCAAAAATCAAAAAAATCAAAAATAAAAAAATAAAAAATCAAGAAAAAAATCAAAGCTTCATCCTCCGATCCTACCCCTCGTTGATAGAGTGGTCAGGTCTAAGTTATCATCATCTGATCTGGTTCTTCCGTTGATGGTGTAGCCAGGTCCAAGTTGCTCTCATCCTATCTTGTTCCTCCGTTGATGACGTAACAAGGTTTAAATTACAGATATCCAATCTCATATCTTGCATTGATGGAGAGGTTGAGTCTAAGTTGCAACTGTTCGTTCCGCCCCTTGCGTTGATAGAGTGGTGGGTCCAAGTTGCCTTCATTCAGTCTTGTTCCTCCGTTGATGGCGTAACAAGGTCCAAACTATAGATATCCAATCTCACATCTTGCGTTGATGGAGAGGTTGAGTCCAAGTTACAGCTGTTCGATTCGCCCCTTGCGTTGATTGAGTGGTGGGTCCAAGTTACTTTCATCCGATCTTGTTCCTCCGTTGATGGTGTAATAAGGTCCAAATTGCAGACGTCCAATCCTGCCTCTTACGTTGATGGAGAGGTTATGTATAAATCGCAGCCGTCCGGTCCAGCCTCTTGCGTTGATGGAGTGGTTGTGTCCAAGTTGTTTTCATCCGGTCTTGTTCCTCTGTTGATGGCGTAACAAGGTCTAAATTACAGATATCCAATCTCACATATTGCGTTGATGGAGAGGTTTAGTCCAAGTTATCCGATCATATCCCTCCGTTGATGGTGTGGCTGGGTTCAAGTTATTGATCGTTCTTACTCTGTCTTTGAGGACGTAATAAGGTCCAAGTTACGGTTCATCCCTACTTCTTCGTTGATGGTGTAGAAGGTTTGAGTTGCTATTATCCAGATTATGCTTCTCTGTTGATGGTGTAGTAGAATCCAAGTTACCCGATCCGGTCTCTCCGTTGATGGTGTGGCTGGATTTACGTTGTCGTTCGTTCTTACCCCGCCATTGAGGGCATAATAAGGTCCAAGTTACGGTTCATTCATGCTCCTTCGTTGATGGTGTAGCGAGGTTTGAGCTACTGTTATTCAATTTTGCTTCTTCGTTGATGGTGCGGTAGAATCCAAGTTACTGAAATCCAATTAATTTTTGGGTCATAACGAGGGCTATAATTTTTGAGTCAGTTAAAGATTTTTATTCAAGTTTTTAGTGAGGTAATATTTGATCTTTATCTTTATATTTATTTTTATTTATAATATGTAATTTTATTGATTATGTTGGCATATTATGTATATTATTTATCTTTTAATTTTTGCATTTTTAGTCTTTTTTATTCTATGTATTCTGTTTTTAATGTATTTGTTTTTTATAATATATATAATATTGTTATGTATATTTGATAAGTATAATATATATAAAAATATAATCTGTGTAATATATATTATACTTAGTATAATATCTGCTTTATATAGTATTTGTACAATATATATATTTATATATAAGATAGGTATAAAATATTATTATGTATACATGTGTATATATTATTTTCTTATATTATATTATTTCACACATATATATGTATATACTATTATCATTATTATCTTATAATATATTATTATTATGTATATATTATAATATATGTTTTAACATGTTTATTATTATTTTTATAATGTATACTATTTTATGACCTTACACTTAGTATATTATAAGATATATATGCATTATTATTATTATTATCATTATTATTATATAATATACATTATTTTTTATATGAATATTATATTATTAAATTTGTATATATTTTGTGCTTATTTTATTTCGGATATATTTTTTTAAACTCAGTTCATTTAAGGAAATATTTTCCGCTTTATTTCAGATATCGGCTAGGAAGTGACATCTTGACTC
The DNA here is from genome assembly GCA_019671005.1 of Hibiscus mutabilis. Lineage (NCBI taxonomy): Eukaryota > Viridiplantae > Streptophyta > Magnoliopsida > Malvales > Malvaceae > Hibiscus > Hibiscus mutabilis. Next base: position 112,469 of record JAGYYJ010001606.1, read on the forward strand.
ATTCATGTGTCATCTTCCTCGGTTTCGTAAATAAGGAAATATTCTCCTTAGACCGTTTTTTGTTTGTTTTGGGATTAAATTTTAAATAAAAGATTCAAATTTTTTATTTTCTTGCAACGACAACACTTAATTAACGCGGTACTAATTTTGGGCCTTATAGGGTGCTAATCCTTCCCCATGCGTAACCGACTCCCGAACCCAAAATTTTGAATCTCTGGTTACCTTTTTATGGTGTTTGGCCTACCAAAGTGGCCGGTGGCGACTCCATCCATTTTTTTCATATTTTCCACCTCCTATTTTTTAAAACCATCCATTTCCACCATTTTTCGTTTTTTTTTTTAATTTTACGGTGTTCTGCTGGGAGCGTTATCCTGGTCTCCGGGTGACGTATACTTTGATACCGTAAAAACATTTTTAAACATTTTTAAAAGGAGAAAAAGAACACCGTTGTTACAAATATGTGTAATTTACTTTGTCAACTAAATATGTTTAAGCAAATAGAATTCTTAGTAATTATAAAGAGGATATGAATGCTACTTTAATAATTACACTTTCTTACAATTATTCTACGTGGTATACAACATATTTTATTAGTTCAGTTGTGATTTTTTTTGGAACCTTAGTTGTGATTTTTTTTGGAACCTTAGTTGTGATTTTTTTTTAAATCAACTTATTCATATTTTCCAAAAAAAAAATGAGTTAATGAGGCACATGATAATATCTTCTATGTATGATTTTTACCTATAAATAAAATTATACTTATTGATAAAAATTATGTGTTGTTTTTAGTAGTATTGAAAATTTTCAATTTAAATTTAACATATTTTATCAATATTAAAATAATAATTTAAACTCGCATTGAAAATAAAATGGTTTAGCGATATGAGATGCTAGGTCCCTTATATAAGATCAGAGATTCAATTTCTCACGTCCTGAATGAAAGAAACCGGGTTAGAAGGATAACCTAATAATGAACTTTATAATATTTAATTCGAATTAGTCGACTAATAAATTAAATGTCAATAATTATATAGACCAATACCAATGTATAGAAATAGAACTATAATGCAAGCTCACATAAACTTTACAAATGTTAAAATATTATTGGGTAAATAATATGAAAATGATACGAAGAAATATGTAATATATATAACATGATATAAAGAAAATAAACACAAATGTTTCATGAAATATAATAGCGTATATGACACGAAATACTTAAAAATAACTTTTTTTTAACAATATGTCGGCTGAATAAATACTTAAAATAACTTGAAACAATTACTACTATTATTAATATGTCTATGATATACAACGTGATTTGATGATACACAACCCTATAATTTTGTTTGTTTTGTGAGTTTTTATAATCATATTTAAGATATCAAATATTTATGTTAAATCACAAACATTAATAATTCATGTTATATAAAATTTTCACACTTTTTTAATATTTAATTAATCTAGATTTATATATTATAAAAGTACATTATAAGATTACAATCTCAACCTAATTTACATTGAAATCAAAATTTGGCTTCCGAATATTGTTTAAGGAACCCAACACTTGATTTTTTTCGATAAATCATCCAATAATTAAACATATTATATATATTTTAGTTTGTATATTTATATTATTTTTCTATATTAAGAAAAAAGAATTGAATGCAACTGATGTACATGTTGAAGTGTTAAGAAAATTATTGGCTTCTATAAATAACAATAACAAATTAAAGTGTTGAATAAGTTACTTAAACATATTAAACAAATGAGTGACTTCTATAAATAATGATATATCTTAATTGTGGATTATAAACATAGAAATTTATTCAATACATGTGATGTGTAGTTTATATATTCTTTTTGTTTTAGAGTTTATTTATTTATGTTACGATTTAGGGTTTTTAAGTTCAGTGTTTAGAGTTTAGAATTCAAAGTTTATGATTATAATTTAAGATTTAATGTTAGAGATTTATATTTTATTTTTCAAAGAATAAATATACAGTTTTGTATGATTTTTTTACATAATATGTGTACGAAAAATTACTATTAAAATATATTACTAACTTGAAATTTTGATTGGGAAATCCGTTGACAAAAAAAAAGGAGATTCATTAGCTCGTTATTTAGTCTAAATTAGTGAAATGACATAATCCATAAAAATAATTAAACAGGCACTGGAAGAAATTTTGGGGTCTCTATTAGAACTTAGAAATTTGATGCTTTGATTGAAAAAGAGATCTAGAATAGAATAATTTTAAATATCGATTCATTAGTAAAAAAAACCTTCTCCAGCGTTTGAATTACTGAGATAAAAACTTTATTGAGAATGGAAGTTCTAAAGAGAAAATTAAGAATTTTTCTAATACTAAATCAATGCGATTTTTATTGGAGATAAAAAATTTGCCCACCGATTTTTATCAATTTACAAAATATTTTTTAATTAGTTAAAAGAATGAAATTGGTTGATATTATGACGAACAATGTTTCATACTACAAATTCCAATACTTCTCATATCCCTTTATATTTTTAGACCGCGTGTTTCTTAAATTGATCCAACATTCAAATCTATCCAGCCACCGAGAGGAGTTGGGAGGGACAATTGTCTCCCTCTCAATTTTTTAGTATAATATAATTTTAAATTTTTTAATTTAAATATTAATCAAATAAATATTTTTTTTCTTATTTTTTTTTAAAACTTGATAAACTCTCGTCTCTTCCAATGTTTGATTTTATCTCCGTATATGCTCACAACATAAATAATCTTATATATTTAACAATTAAAATGTTCATGTCTAACAAATAATTAGAAATAATAACCTTCCACCCTCCCACTTTTAGGTTTGGTCATTTATCTTTGTTTCGGTTCAAACTTTGTCATTTTTGTGGAATTCTTCGAATGTTTGATGTGGGTTTTCTGCCCCTGGCGACTTTGCCTTTTTCGAGGGCCAGCTAACGAACTATGAAAGGATTTTTCCTTGACGGTGAGAAGACGGTGGCTCGAGAAAGATCTTTTTATTCAATCTTGTATTGTTCCGGCTGGTTTTTTTGGTCCCTTTTGGTTGTTGTAGAAGTATGTTGTGGCTCTTAGATTTCACCCTCCTCATTTGTCTCTCCCCATGAATTTTAACTATTTCGATGGTTTCTCCGATAAGAGGGTTTTGGTTTCAAAAAGGCACTTATAGCCTTATGGTCGCCGTTGGTGTCATCTCGGCCCCTTAAAATCTTCGTTAGAGCATCCGGCCGCCAAAGACTTCTCGTTTGGTTGGCCCATCGTTGGTCATGACATACGGTTTCGCTCTTTTGCCTTTTACGCCCCAGCTACCTACTTGGCTCCTCTCCAGTTTGGATTTCTGGTCACCTTGTTATACCATGTTTTGCTTTTCTCTTCTTTGCTCAGTTGTAGCATGCTAAGTTGGGCTTTTGGTGCCTTTTCTTGTATGTTGTTTGTCTTTGGTCAATGAAATCCTTCATTTGGTAAAATAAAAACAATTACTCCCTGTGTCCTACTTATTGTCTCTTGTTGACTTTTACGGAATTTTAAGAAGAAAAAATTGTGTTATGTAAAATAATTTAAATAATAAGTTTATCCTTAGAAAGTTAATTTTTACTTTTGTTGGGAAACTAAAAAAGAATAGAAAAGTAAAGTTACTAGGTTGAGTTTTTCAAAGTGACAATTTAAGTGTGACAATTTTAAAACGCAAAAGTGATAATTTTATTGGAACAGAGGATATCATATTATCATTAGATGTAGTTTTAAAATGGTATAAAGTCAAAAATAGCCCCCAACATTTGATAGTTTGGTCACTTTAGCACCTATCTTTTTTTTTTTGCAAACAACTACCTAACGTTTTCTTTTCATACAATTTTCACCCTCTTTAGATGAGAACCGTTAGTCAACAGACGTTGACCGTTTGGGGCTGACATGACGAGCTAACGTTTCAAGGGATGACGTGGCACTAGTGACATCTAAGAACAAAATTGGAATTTTTACTCAAATATAGTTGTGGGGTTTTGTTTCCAAAAATATAGCTCTTTCATTTTAATTCCCGAAATATTACAATTGCTATAGTACGTTAGAAGTCGGATTCTATGAACGGCACTTTTCCCAAAAAGCCCCAAAAAAGTGTCCAAAGTCGGAGCCTCCTAAACTCGCCTTTTAGGGGCATTTTTGTACTTTAAAGCCTAAAGTCGGAGTCTCCTGCACCCGACTTTAAGATACTGTAACAAATGCCCTAACTCGGGAAATAAAATGGGAATGACCATTTGGGAAAAAAAACAAATCCTAAAGTAATATTTATGGAAAAAATCCAACAAAATTTATTTATAATTTATTATTAAAGAAATGACACATGGCATCTACTAATGTTTTGAATTTTGGACAAACCAAAATAATGTTGCTACGATTCTACCTTCTAACTTGTATTTGATGCAAAAGGTTTAACAAGTAGTGTGTGTGAATCCATTATCATTGGGGATTCGGTTACTTGTTCAGGAGAATACCGTGTTCTGTCTTGATTTTTATTCTTCAATTTATTAATAATTTGAAATTCGAAAATCACATAAAAACATTTTCCCCACGTTATAGACCAATCGAGTGACTTGGCCTAGTGGTTTGGGGAAGCTTTCTTACCCAGCAATTTGGGTTGAGTACCCATAGCAGCATTATTTTAATTTGTCCAAAAATCCAAAACACTAGGAGATGCCACGTGTTATGTTTCTAGTGAGCGATCATTTCTTTAGTAATAAATTATAAATAATTTCTTCTTAGATGTCACCGGTATCACATCACTTTACACGAGAGAGTGCTACGCTATCCCTCATATTAGTACATCATGTTAGCCTCAAAAAGTCAATATTTATTTATTAATAATTTTTATCCAACGAAAATAAAAATTTTACGAAAAACGTTAAATAATTATTTACAAAAAAAAAAGATAGGTGTCATAGTCACCAATCTGTCAAATAATTTTAACATTATGCCTTTTAAAATGAATGGGGAGTAGATAAGATTGACAACTGGGTGGGACCTGCCAGCTCAGCATATCCTGTCTTATTTTTTTTAACAAAATCATGTCTTAAAGTTAGCCGTTTGACATTTCAACTTAAAAAAAAACACGTGCCATAAAATATAGCAAAAAGCCAAAAGAAAGCGTAACTTGGGTTGAAAGTGATATGTTGATAATTATAGGCTAAAGATAGGGTAAGTATAATCTTTTGCACATAATTTTGGTATTTACGTGTAATATAGTATCCATTTTTTGTTATTAGGTACTTAGTATTTTTTGGCGTTAAGTGTCTAAGTTTTTTTGTGTAATTAGATAGTTAACATTTTTAAGTATACGTTTTAATTTTGATTGGTTAATGTTTGTAATTTTTATGTAGTTTAATTAAATAAATAATATGCAATTTTGCACCGCCGTAAACTTTTATAGTTTTGCATCCCTAAATTTCAAATATATAATTTTATAACTCTTTAACAATTCACACCCCTAATATAAAATTATGCGTCCATCCCTATAAATACATCAAATATTTTAATAATAAAAACAATAGCAATATATGCTAAAACTAATAAGTTCCTTAAGTTTACATATTACTTTAATTAAATAGTAAGATAATTAAGTTTAATTGGATTGAAAACTGAAATTATCTAAGCTAAAACTTTTTCAATAATAAATAAACGAGAGAAAAGAATGTGTAACAAACGTGAACAAAAAAAATTAAAAAAAAAACAAAATCGAAGACTCTCGATAATATGGGGACCGAAAAAAAAAACTCTCTATTTGAGATTACAACATGAGAGAGAAAATAAACTTGGAGGCACCTCTATTTTTTTTGTATTTTTGGCAAGGCGCTCTTCTGAAGGGAGTAGTGGTTTACAATTACAACTTTACATCATAATTGGCATTCACTGTTGGAGCATGAGGTTTGTGGCAAGCACGGTTTCTTTACTCTTTTTTATTATTTAATTTTTGTGAAAATTAAAGAAAATATTTCAGAGAGAGACAGCAATTTGATTGAAGAGAGAGAGAGAGAGAGAGAGAATTGTCTGGAAAAAAAAAATACCTGTCAAAGGACTGGGGACCTTGTTTTTCTCTTGAGACAAATCATTCAGCTTTCGGTCGGAAATTTTGGTCTGAATTTCTGTGTTTTTTTTTTCAACTTTCTGTGTACACGAAAATTCCCCTGTTTCATGTTTTTTTCAATTCCGGACGGTACATTCACAATTTGCAGAGATGCAGCTGGCATCGCTGGTAATATGATCTCCCCCCTTTTTTTACTTTTTTATTTTTCTTCTTGTGAACTTTATTTGTTTTCGTTAGAATACTGAATTGATTACAATTTTCTTAATTGTTTTTGGTTGTTTGATTTCATTTAAAATGACCCAGTAGTCCATTCTTGAAGATGAACTGATTTGATCACAAAAGTTTCCATTTTTTGATTGAGTTAAAAGTGACCCATTTGTACATTCTTAAAGATTTTGGAGCTTAAAAGAATTTGTTTTCTTATGAAGCTTAGAAAGCTTGATTTTGTTCTTGAAAGTGCTAAAAGTTTTATCATTATACTGAATTGATTCTTCAAAGAGTTAGGTTTTTCATATTGTGTAATCTGTGTTGTGATCGTGTTCTTTTACCGCATTCATGTATTCGTATCATGTTTTAGCTATTTCCCCCTAGTTGTATTGGTGTTGTGTCTAAAATTATCAAGGTGGATTGTAGCTTATGTGAGTTCTCTCCTAGGGAAATTGAAAGCATTATAGTTAAGGATGCTTTAAACTGACTTCTCGGAGCTGAAAACACGAGTTGAGTTCGGTTTTATATGATCTTAATTTGCATGTGATGTGAAAAGTTTTGTTCGTTTTCCAGGGAAACATTTATTACAATCTTACAATTCAATGTTTGTGTATTGTTTGTAGCTTGTTTTTCGGTTTGAAATGTTTTTCTAGCTTAATATCGAGTTAAAACTCGAGTCCAATGAGATTTTAGAGGTAGCTTCTCTAAATATTGGCTGCACCTGTGAAAGTTAGTTGATGTTTCTACCGGTCTCTAAGTTCTGGATGGTATTGCCGTTTCGTTTACAAATTCTTTAGATGCACAGTTGGTGTTCCTTTGGTACGTCAATCTGATCTTCATCATTGTTTATTTCAGGAAACATCTTTGCTTTCGGGCTGTTCATATCACCCATGTATGTTCTACTTTCTAAGTATTTTAATCCAAACTGTAAGAATTTGTCATCCGAATGAATCAGTTGATATCTTACCTCTAATTAGTTCCGACCATTGCTCTTCCTTTCAACTTTTCAGACCCACGTTTAAAAGAATTATCAGAAACCAGTCCACCGAGAACTTTTCCGGATTGCCTTACGTATATGCTCTTTTGAACTGCTTGATCTGCACGTGGTATGGAACGCCGTTGATATCTTTTGATAATGTACTGGTTATGACGGTTAATTCGATCGGTGCGGTTTTTCAAATAACCTACATTATCATCTTCATCGTACACGCCGACAGAGAGAAAAAGGTTATCCATTTTTGTTCAAACTTATATGCATTTGTTGTTACCATTTATTTCTTTCTTAAGAGCTCTCTGTTTGTATTGTTCTTATGTTGCCTGAACTTAAGGGTAAGTGTTGGATATGAGGAGTGTACTCTCGTACCATGTCTGTATGTGTTGGGGATATTAAGTACATTGAGAAAAACGAGAAATCCGGATAACATAGGTGTTGTTTTCCACTGTCAGTCATATTCTTTGTGTCGATGGCAGATTAGGATGCTCGGGTTGCTACTTGCAATTTTTGGCCTTATGGCAATCATAGTTGCTGGGAGCCTACAGATTGCTGACCGAGGAACACGATGGGTCTTCATCGGGCTATTAAGCTGTGCTTCTCTCATATCCATGTTTGCTTCCCCATTGTTTATAATCGTGAGTTGGTCGCACTAATAGTTATTTTTTCATACATTTGATTGTTATTGGAAATTCTTAAGCTTTGAACGACATGTCCCTGACATGATCTTTGTTCCCAGAATTTAGTAATTCGAACGAAGAGTGTTGAATTCATGCCGTTCTATCTCTCACTCTCGACGTTCTTTATGAGCACCTCGTTCTTCCTATACGGTGTCTTTAACTTCGATGCCTTTATTTACGTAAGCTTCCTCTAATTGATGACTACAACTTGTTTTCGATATAAAAGTTGTTGGTTTTTATGTGGTAATATGGCTTCTTTGTTTTTCAGGTTCCAAATGGAATCGGAACTATTTTGGGGATTCTACAACTTGTGTTGTACTTCTACTATAAAACAAAGTCCGTTGAAGAATCCAAAGAACCACTCATGGTGTCACATGCGTGACTCTTGCTTTTTCCCGGATTAGGTAATCACTTCTATATTCCGTTTCTATGCTTCGATGATTTTTCAATGGTGTGCCGGTGGAAAGTTATTTGACGATGAGGTGTATACTGACCGGAATCTTGATGTATGGTCTTATTCGTTGTATTGTTCTGAGCGTGTTCCGATTCTTTGTCTAAACAAATTTGTTTGTCGACACTCCGAATTATAGCTGACAGTGTCTAGGCTTTGCATGTATGAGTGAAGCAAAAACTGATTTAGGTTTTGAGATCAACTCAACTACGTATTGCTGCTATTTTTGCATCCTACAACATTGAGCACAAATTGTGCTCGCCTGAATGCATGAGTGAAACTCGTTCTAAATACCTCTGGTGATCGTTTTGACCTATGATGTTCCGACATTGTATAAATTCCGAACTGATGTCGTTTATGAAAGAATTTTAGAAAATTTCTCAATACTAGATGGTGTTGATGATCAGGGAAACTGGAAAGAAAACCGGAGGTTGCCGGACATACATGCATCACATAATCATTTTGCTGCTATGTCCGTTTTCTCTTGCTGTTGTAAAACCTCAGAAACATCATCTATTAGGAATAGGAATGTTCAGATATGTATTGGAAACGAATACCTCTAGAAAAATGAAGGGTCGGGATAATATATATTCTACAACATTTGAGCACAATTTGTGCTCGCTTGAATGCATACGAGTGACTCTTGTTATAAATATCTCCGGTGATCGTTTCGGCCTATGGATGTTCTGTCATTGTATAAATTCTGAACTGATGTCGTTTATGAAAGAATTTTAGACAATTTCTCGATACTAGATGGTGTCGATGATCCGAAAAAATAACCCCGAGGTTGCCGGACATATACATGCATCGCATAATCATTTTGCTGCTATGTTGGTTTTCTTTTGCTGTCGTAAAACCTCGGAAACATCATCTCTTTGTAATATGAATGTTCAGATATGTGTTGGATATGAATACTTCAAGAAAAATGAAGTACCAGGATAGTATAGATTCTCGTAATCGGAACTATGTTTGATTTATTTTTGTTTTGAAATGCAAGGCCTAATAGAATAATTTGTACATGACTGGAAAAAAAAAAGAGAGAAGCTTCAATTACATTCCTGGAAAATCTTTTCTCTGTTACAGCTAGTTGAGTAGGAAAATTAGAGAAGGTCCCTTAGTGTTGTTCTCACCACTGCACAGGATTTCCCCTGCAAGAAGATAACCAACGTTGCGTTAGCGGAAAATCGGGGTGTAATCGAGCTGAACCGATCTCGAGTTGGAAGAGCTTCGAGTTAGATCTTGACTTAGGCTTTGTTTTTTGTTGTGTTTGGAGAGCCAAACTATCTTTTCCACTCAAAAATTTCCAAAAGCAACCAAAAACACTCAGAAATTTGGTTTCCAAACCTTGGTTTGCCAAAAGCTGAATTTTTCAGTTTTGCAAAATTTTAATTTTCCCCAAATCTTGGTTTGCCCATAGCAACCAAAAGCAACCAAAAACGGGGTCATAATATTCAAAACACGAGTTCAAAATCAATTACTAATGAATTATGATCTAGTTCGAGTGGAGATTTTTTATATTAATTAATTAAAATATTTTATTAAACTTAGAGTTACTCAAATCAAATATTTGAATATTTGAATTCAGATAACTGAAAAATAGTTTTGCAAACTGAAAATGATCAATAATTTCTATATTTTTTTTGTAATATACATGTTCGTCTTACGGTTTATGTTTGGGTGCAAGATTGTCCATTCCAACAATGTCATATGTTTGTGCCTTACCAATGCATCAAATAGTAATAATTTTAATATTTTAAATTAGAGTAAAGTTTACAAATGGTTATTAAACTTTGGTTAATATTCAATTTGGTAACCAAACTTTTAATTATTTCAATGTTACCATTAAATTTTGTGCTTTGCTTCAATTTGGCCATTGAACTCTTAACATCTGTTAAGAAGTTGACCTGACAGTTAACAAATTTTGTATAATAACATATTTGGTCATCTATATTTGCACATTCAAACAATTTAGTTCTATGTCAAAAAATAATAATAAATTTAACCCTTAATATCTACACATTATTTTAATTTGGCCATATTTTTAATTAAAAAATAACCCTAAACCTAAAACCCATAAACCAATAAACTTTAAACTTCGGTTAATTATTCAATTTGGTAATCAAACTTCCAAATAGATTATTTTATAATTTTATTAGTTAATCCTGATAATTAAAATTATTAATTATTCAAGTTTAAAGGCCGACATTATTTTTTTAAGAAAAAGCACTTTCAATTCATCATGCAGAAATAGATTATTTTATATTTGAATGGGTTGTTTTTAAGAAGAAAAAAATTACTATTAGTAGTTTAATCAAAACAATTAACAATATTAATCATTTTATAAGGTAGAGGAACAAATTGTTTCAAAGTAAACTACAGGATTAAATCTTTAATATGAGCATAATGGAGGACTAAAATCAGCATTTGACTTGAGTTAAAATGAAAGCTTCTCTAATGTTAATTGTTTTAGTTGCCCTCCTCAAACCAAGGTTTTTTTCCGGAGCAATCCAGATTAACTGGCGTCGCACACCTAGTTTTAAATAAATATTTTAGCAGGGATTTTCTTACACAGTGCTTCAAACTCGAAACATGTTTAAATAATATTAAACTGCTTACTACTTGGACCAACTCATTTAGTTTTCTAATGTTAATTTCATTTGGGATCATTGTTTAATATTTTAATCTTAATCTCGAGTAAATTTAATTGAAAAAATCATTTGTAATAAATTTTGTAATATTCGATTCAGATTAGTATAATTATATGATATCGTAGTTATACCAAAGAAATTACTTTAACCAAGTAAGAACTAATGAAATCACCTGGTGGTCGTCTCTGTGGTCGGAACTTCTCTCGACGGAATCATCAAGCAACTGCCCTCTTTCATCGTACAAAATCAGTCCACTAAACCGCGGCAGCTCGCATTTCTCACCCATAAGTATCGGCCGTTGCCACACCGGCGACTCAGAGTTATGGCTCCGCCACCCCACACCACCCCGCCGTACACTT